>CAUYQG010073275.1:0-23522 GCA_963574415.1 Tarsius wallacei | reverse complement strand
GGTAATTATTGAATTATCTCTCTTGACATCTTGTGTAAAATATGTACAAAATTATATTTTTAAATATTCCAAATTAACACCTCATTTCAGCAATACCTTTTTCTTATTCAACATTAAAAGTTTAATAATTGATTATATTTCCGTTTTCTTCAATGCATTTTTTATTCAAAGATTTTATTTCACTTTATTTATTTATTTATTTATTTATTTGAGTTGGAGTCTGACTCTGTCGCCCAGACTAGAGTACAGTGACAAGTTTGCAGCTACTGCAGCCTCACCCTGCTGGGCTCCAGCAATCCTTCCGACTCAGCCTTACAAGTAACCGTAACTACAGGCGCACTACCACGCCCGGCCAATTTTTGATTTATTGTAGAGACCAGGTCTTGCAAGTTGCCCAGGTGGGTCTTGAACCCACAGGCTCAGGCAATTCGCCCCCCTCGGCCTCCCAAAGTACTGGGATTACACGCTGAGCCACCGAGCCCAGCTGATTTTATTTCACTTATTTGTCTAGGTCCACTCTTTACCTGTCTACTAATTAAGGTAAAAGCCCTAATTATGTTAAAAAATGTATTTTGCCTTTTAGACCCTCATGCAAGGTGAAAGTAGTTAGCACTTCAACTATGGTTTTCATCTGAACTTTGAGTGACTGAAAGAGGTATCTGTTAATGTATACACCCTGTTTTCGATTAAGCATCCCACAGAATAGCAAATGGCAAAATCTGATGGCAGTGTCAAGTGGTTGGGTGACTGGTGATTTGGGGCATTAGAAAAATTATAGAGGTCTCAACACTGTTAACACTAATAACCATTAACATAGTTAAACACTACATGTTTATGTCCCTCCAAAATTCACAGGTCAAAATTCTAACCCTCAATAGGATGGTTTTATGAGGTGAGGTCTTTGAGAAATTAGTAGTTTGTAAGCCCTGAGCTCTCATTATGGTACCTGTGTCTTCATAAGAGAGAGAAAACTCTCTCTCTCCCTAAAGTGCCGACACAGGGAGAGGTAGGCAATCTGCAGCTCAAGAAAGGGTCCCCACCAGAACCCAACCATGTTGGCATCCTGATCTCAGACTTCCAGAACTGTGAGAAATAAATGTTTGTTGTCTAAGCCACACAGTCTATGATATTCTGGTGGTATAGACCGCACTAAGTTGGTGTATTAACACATTTAGTCTTTACTAAAAACCTGTGATGTAGATATCATACTGATTTTCCAGCTGAGGAAATCAGGACATTAAGGAGTTGAATAGCATGCTCAAGGTCACATAGCTTGGGAAGGTGGGGCCAAGATATGATCTCAGATGTTTTCTGACTCATGAGTTTATCACTTAATGACTGCACTGTGCTGCCATTCAAGTTATTGACCATATTCCAATAGTATTGTACACAGATCAGTGCCACAACTAATAATGATATAGATTTCTAAAATTATCCTACTTTAAACCTCCTGGCTCAATGAGTCAGGGGATTGTTCAGATTCCTGGGTGAGTGAAGGTCTGAAATGTGCTATCTTCTAAATTTATTGTGCCAAGGGTTATTTTGAAATAGAAATCTGTGCAATACATCTGATCTCTCGGGTTTCATAAAAAAGATATACATCAACAAGGCACTCTAGACTTGTCAAAGTACAGGAGCGCAGAAAAGTCCAGCAATTTAGGCTGGGTAGGTGGTGAATGCGAAATGGTGACCAAAACTTTGCTTTGTAAAAATGAAAATACTGTGGTATTTCCTAAGACATCTTCATGGGAGAGAAATGATGGATCATTCTTTCCACTGTAGGCCAAGTTATGCAATCTCAAAGAGCACATAACAAGTTTGGGTTCATGTGCATTAGTCAAGACTGATATTTAGCTACCTGACTGGTTATTTGCTGTTTCAGAAGTTATCAGTCCACCAGAAGTAGTTAAGCACTAGAAAGCTCAGAAAAAAGTTAGAATATGCCCCAGGGACTTGGTGGACATGCTGATGGAGTCTGATGCCTGTCCCACACCAGAAGAGGCCAAAACCAGAGAACTGGTTGGATGAGACATAGTCAGGTCAAACAGAAAGGTAGAAGCAGGAGCAACCTGTGTTTCCTGTGTTTCCTGGGACAAATAATTTTGGACTTTTATTTGGAGCGAATGCTCTCAGCAGAAGGCAGATTTGCTGTTATCATCTTGACAAAATCCTGATGCAAGGAGCTATTGCCTAGGCAGAGTTGGAAAGCAAAGAAGCCCCAGGCAAGTATATAATCTCATCAGGGAATACAGTCCTAAGAAGGCACACAATAGTCTACAAAGAGCCAGTGATGAGGAGAAGCTTCCCCTAAGATACAGAAATGAGTCTTGTTGATTTCCTTCCAACTTGCTCTTCTACTACTCCAGCCTTGACAGAGAGGCAAGATGGAAGAGAAGGGAAAAAAATGAGTAAAAATAGACCATGGTCACACGCCTTCCTCAGTGTCTGTCCAGCTCCAGAGTGGTCCTTAGATGGGGATAGGACAGAGGTGTTAGATCGATATCAATTTTTTTTTCTTTTGAGTCAGGGTGTCTGTCACCCAGGCTGGAGGACAATGGCACGATCATGGCTCATCACAGCCTTGAACTCCTGGTCTCAGGTGATCTTCCTGCCTCTCAAGTAACTGGGATTACAGCAGGTGCCACCATGCCCAGCTAATGTTTTTGAGAGAAAAGGGCTTGCTATGTTGCCAAGCTGGTCTCAAACTCCTGAGTTGAAGCAATCTTCCCATCTTGGCCTCTCAAAGTGTTGGGATTGCAAGCGTGAGCCACTGCACCAGCCATGATTAATATTTTATTTTTATTTTTATTTCATTTATTTATTTATTTTGAGTTGGAGTCTCACTCTGTCGCCCAGACTGGAGTGCAGTGGCCGCTCTCGGCCACTGCAGCCTCGACCCGCTGGGCTCCGGCGATCCTTCTGCCTCAGCCTACCTAGTAGCCGGAATTACAGGCACGTGCTACCATGCCTGGCTGATTTTTGATTTATTGTAGAGATCAGCTCTCACCAAGTTGCCCAGGTGGGTCTTGAACCCGTGGGCTCAGGCAATCCACTCACCTCAGCCTCCTAAGGCGCGGAATTACAGGCTGAGCCACTGAGCCCGGCTATGATTAATATTTTAATCAAGACATAACTAGAAATGTAAATGGCTAGGAAGCTACAGGATTTTTCCATGATGTTCCTACAGGTCAGGGAAGGGACATTTAATAAAATGTATTTCAGGGCAATGGTGAGAAATCAGTCAGTAGGCCAGTTGCATTTTTTGTTCAGGGTTGTTAAAAATCCTAAAAGAGCACCCTCCACACTCTTTTCTTGTTTTGTGAAGAATTACATTAATTTTCTAAATCCCCAAATGCTATTTCAAATGACTATTAGTCTTAAAGGTTTGAAGAAAAGGTGAGTGTAGGGGAACTTCTAGGACTTCTTATTTACAATTGACCTACTGACTATTTTGATTTTCTTTTTCATGTCAGTGCCCTAAATAACTATGAAGTTGTTTCATCATTATCTCTACCTGGCAGTATCCCAGGACCCACCTAACTGAACCTATTTTGATATTTTCTTTTTGAGGCAAATTTCATGAGCTTTAGAAAGAAAAAATCAACATGAGCACCGGATAAGACAGACTATTGTAAATAATTTGGTTGTTCAAAGTACTATATTTATAAATGTGCTTTCTGTCTCTTTGCTCTATTGATTCCTCTGATCAGTTCGACTCTGACCTTTGAGAAATACACCACAGTGACAGCCAACACAAAGCAGCGTTTGAAGAATATAAAGTGTTAGGGAAGTTGGGTTTGCTCAGAACTCTTTGCACCTGTTGAAAATGAAACCGCTCTGGGCTTCCAGGCCCAGCTCTGGTTTGATGATCCACACCGCCTGCTGTGAAACTGTTCCCTACCCTTGGGCCTTGTTGTCTTGCCAACCATGGAAGCTGACATTTTTTTCTCTTGTTTGAGCTTTTAGAAAAGGTTCTTGAAGGGCCACCCGAGGGAAAGTTAGCAAGGCAGACCTCGTGGGCAGAAACAAAACAAAATAAAAAATGCAAAACCTTCCCCAAACCAAAACCACAAAGTAGACAATAAATAAATAAGCGTAAATGAAAAGAGGAATGAAAGCTTCTGGGAGCAATGGGAACAACTCTTTCATGTTGATTTAACAGAATTATTTTAATGTAAAATGTTCACGACCCAGTGGAGAGATACGCCCGAGAGAAAGCAGGAGATTGGTAACTTAAAGGCTCTTTTTATTTGTTGCTAAAAATGAAATAGAGACTCGCCGGTCAAATGATTTTTGAAATCGATACTAAACAATTTTTATTTCATCTATATTTACAAAGCATTGACAAATAATACAGGATAATATGGATGGTCTTAATATGAGTGTTTATAAAACATACATATATATAATGTATATATGCTCATAAATAATGCCAATCTTTTTATTCATAAATATAATGTCTGTACAAGGTCTATTATGTAGATAGATGCATATATTTAATCTCCTCCAATTGCACATCTGAATTCCATTTTGTGTTAATTTTTACTTATAAAATTGCATTTTATGAGCACAAGGGTGGGATCAGTAGATGCTGGACATTGGTACGGGAGGGAGGGAGGAAAGGAGGAGGTTAGGGAGCACATGGAAACACACGGGGTACCTGGTCCACTATCAGGGGGAGAGAAGGCCAGCTAGAAGCCCAAGCTTCACCTGCATGCAACTGACTTAGGCAGCAAATCCTCACTCATACCCCACAACTCTAAAATAAAAATAATTAATAAGAAAACAATGACAACTTACCAAAAAAATTTTTAAGTTAAATATGTGCTTTTCTTTTTAAGATACTTATTTGGACTATGTTTTAATGTACATCAATTATACTAGAAGATTCCATTTGAAAACGTTGAATTACTTTTACACAGAACACTCATATGTAACTATGGTACATAAAAACACATTAACGACATAGTACTTTGAGCAATTCAGTTATTATATATTTCAAAGTGAGCAAATTCTATGATTTTTTTTTTTTAATGTTTTGGAGCTGTGCTGTAGGAAAAGCCATGCCTCTAGGTGAAACCTTGTGCAAATTACCCCTCTGGGTAAATAAATTATTTCAGATAGATTCTTTGGAAAGCCATATTTATTTTCTGTTCGGGTACAGTGGTGCTTACTTGCAGTTCTGGAGACTCGGGAGGCTGAAGATCACTTGAGCCCAAGAGTTTGATGCTAGCTTGAATCATAGGATCACTTGAGCCCAGGAGTTCGATGCTAGCCTGGGCAATATAGCAAGACCCCCCAACTTGACAAAAGCAAAATAAAAAAATAAAAATAATTTAAAAAGTTGTGATTTTTTGTTGTTGTTTTTGCTTAGGTTAACCAGGTGAACCTAATCTAGGAGAATGGTTTCAGTTTACAAGTATTTGCCTAGTGTGTTAGGGATAAGACATACTGTGTGTGACGGATGTAAATTTGGTTCTTTGTGGTGTTGATGCATGAGAGGGCTGAAATCAGTGAGCCTGGTGCACGAACGTGGAGTCAGTCTGAGTGAGGCTGACAGTAGCTGGAGAATGAAACAGATATGATGAAAGGAGAACATATTAAATGAGAAGAAAATTGAGTGAATGCAAAATAATAAAGAAGTAGAAATAATAGCCTATCCTAGACCATTCAGGATGAGGGGCAACAGCTTCAGGTTTCCAGAGGTGACTGTGATCTTGTGTCTCAGCCTTGTCAGAGAGAGCACCTCCTGCTCCAGCCATGAATAGGACAGAAGCCACGGCTGTCTTTTCCAAAGCCACAGCAAGCAGACCCAGATGAAGGGGATCACCACGCAGGAAACAGGTCCAATCTGCTGTGTTGTTTGCAAGGATGATGCCCAACTCTGGGTCTGAGATACACAGTTCAACAGATAAAGATCATTTCCATTTGGTAATAACACAAGCGATAAGACAATGGACAGTAGTTTCAATGAACCCAAAGACTTTGTGTTACTATCTTACTGTCAGCCTTGTCTTTCTCCTTCATTCAATGGACACATTCACTGTAATGCTATTAAATGTTGCAGTACATCTGAAGTATTTAGAACACCACATAAGAATCACCTATTTTTAATATTATCATTCCTGCTGTTATTGTTGTTGGAGGTATCCACTGCAGCTTTTCCTTCTTTGCACACAGGATTTGTTCTTGTGGCTTCACTGCGTGAGGGAGTATTGGAGGGAACCACAGCAAGATCTTGGTTTCAGGAAGTAATATCTACTTCTTTGAGAAGTGGCAACAGTCTACTGCCATATATGTCACCCTGAAACCAGATCTTATGTGAAAAGTGGCAACAGGGTGATCAGAAGGAGATGACAGAAACTTCTCCATTAAGAGGACTCCAAGGGTTAATCTTATAACTTCTTCATATAATATTAGTTTAGTTGATAAGCAGAGAAAGAAAGGTCCTGAGTGGAAAATAATAGTAAATTTTAGGTAATATTGCATAAACATTAGGAAAATATCAGGTAAATTTTAATACACTAAGTCGGAAAAATATGGGAATAGAAAGTTATGAAGTATAGGGTCTGGCAGACAAGGCCAGGGCAAATTTAGGGCAAAAACATCCAAGCAAAGAGAAAGCACTGAATCACCTGGAGTTAGGGAACAGTGTTTATTTCAAAACATTTGTGTAAGATATAGCAAATATTTGAAGTGTGAAAGTCTTAAACATATAAAATATATACTTCATGATTTTTCAAAGAATGGCTCTTTATATAATTATAAATATATATAAGCATCAGTTGTATTAAAAGTTTACAAATAGCTTTAATTCAATGAATCAAGACTGAAACAACGTACTTGAATCCAGAATGCTTAAATTTCTGAGAAAGGCAAGACTGGGTAGCATAGTTCAGAACTGCCCTTAAGTTATGTGCATTTTAGAAAATGGGTCAAAAAGAGAAATTTAAGATTTTCTAGGGCTTTAAAATATTGCACTTAATGGAATCTTGTATCCTAGATTGATAACCAAAATAAGGAAAGAATATTAATGGAAACACTGGTCAACTCTGAATAAAGTCTGGAGTTTAATCAGTAGTATTATACAAATAATTTTCTAATAGTATTGCACCAATTAGGATATTTGTATTGTACCCATGTTAATTTCATAGTTTTGACAAATATACCATAATTCTTAAGATCTTAACCTTAGCAGAACTGGGTGAAGGGAACTCCTTGTGCCATTTTTACAACTTTTAAATATACCTAAAATTATATTAAAATAAAGCCTTATTTTTAAAAATCAGGATTTTTGAAGATGCTTTTAAAAATTAAATAAGACGATCTCTGATTTTTTTTTCAGGTACTAGAGAAACACATTTCAATATTTTTGTCTTACTTGGTTTTTTTTGGTTGTCGTTAATGTGTTTTTATGTACCATAGTTACATATGAGTGTTCTGTATTTTAAGCTGCTGTGTAAGGAAGTGGGATGAAACCGGAAAAGAACGTCAGATCTTGTACGAATGTCCACTTTTGAGTAATGTCTACTTTTTTGGCTTTTGAGTAAATGATAAAGAATCTCACATTGAACTTATACATAAATGTACTCTTCATTATATCTCTCTGAGCCTAGTTTTCTAGAAATATATTTTATAGTGAAAAGTTATAACTTGAAGAGGCAAAGAATACTTAAATTTTTGAGAAGTTACACTTTCGAGAAATTAAGCATAAAAGGAACAAGCTTATATTTGAAGCTGTGCATACAACACCAGATAACAGGTTCATTTTTTAGAAGCAATAAAAATGTCTTGGCACTCAGGCCTGCCCCTTTAAATTCCACCTTACTGTAATAGGTTAAGTCATTCTTATAGATTCTGCCATTATTTTTTTTGGAAGACATCTGGACCAGCTTGAAATCAACAATAATTTTATAAGTACAAAGACTTAGTGTTGAAAGTATATATGTATTATACTATGTGTATATATATTTTAAGATTCTTTACAAATCAGTTCTCAATTTTCTTTAATACTGCTCATGTCTTAGTTTGTCTTAATCAGTAAATCATAGTATATTTGTTACCATTGTAAGCCATTTTGCAGTTTAGTGATTTCACATCAAAATATTTTATTTAATTCTTATAGCAGCAATAATTTAAGCCCCATTTATATTAGATATTAAATGACTTATTTAACTAGGAATCAGCTACCTCAAGTTTCAAACCCATGTTTTGATTGCATATCTGTTTATTTTGTTTCTGTTTTACTATTTGTGACAGCTAAACATTTTATTTGGTTATGTACTTATATATGTTTTCTTTATTGGAAAGTTGGGAAGTTTTACAAGTTGGCATGCAAAAGTTGTGTATTAATATATATTCAGTTATTTCTTTCATTTGCCCAACAATTTTAGGTTCAAATTAAATTTGAAAAAGGAATCTTTCGAAGAATAAAGAAAGTTTCCCTGAATTTTGAAATGTGCCTTACAAGAAATATGTAGTATTTATAATAGAAAAAGAAAAATATATATGTATTTTGCTTGTTTTTTGGCTGTTGCTACTATATTTTGTAAACAATACTTTTTCTGGCTTTGCTATGAAAATTCATGCAGTTTTGAATGAGACAATTAAATGATACATGAGAAATGATGCCAAAGGTCGTATTCATAATGCTTCATTTAATGCTTCATTAAAGCTCTATGATGATTTAAAAAAATAATGATTAAAATTGTATCCCCAAAAGCCCTCTATATTTTAAAAGTTTCCAGATATTTGAGACTTTTGTGACAAGTTAGAGTGTGACCTTGACATTTATCCAAAAAGCATAAAAGTACTATAAACTCAAATTTATATTTATATGTTATGCAACTTGGATATATATAGTAACTCTATCGATAAATATAAAAAATGAATAGACTACTCTTTGAAAATTCAATATAAATTCTCAATAGAGCATATGCACCTTTCTTTATCTTACTTTCATTTTTTTTTTTTTTTTTTTTGTAGCTGGCCTTTTCTCTGCTGTTATTTCAAGAACTCTAAGTCGCTGCCACGGCTTCCACAATTTTTATATAGCCTATCTATACCCAAGTGAGGATTTTGAGTTTTAATTTTGGTATGTTTTTTGTTTGCTTTTTCCTTTGATTTTTGTTTAGCCAAGTTAGTATAGTAACCATCATTCAGTTACAGATGTGAACAGTAACACTGTAAATATAGTTGCCCTTTCACTACCCCCTTCACACACACACACACACACACACACACACACACACACACACACACAAACACTGTGCTAGAACCTCTACTTGTTTTTCCATAGAACAAGATTTCGTTAACTGTACTAGTTACCTATGGCTGCTGTAACAAATCACCACAAGTTTAGTGACTTGAAACAACAAAATGTATTGTTTTTTCCTTCTGGAGCTAGGGAGAATAAAATGTATCAGCAGGATGGCTTTCTGGAGCCTCCAGGAGATGATTCATTTCCTTGTCTTTTCCATCTTCTAGAGGCTACCTGCAATCCTTGGCTCAAGACCCCATGCTGCTCTGATCACTGCTTTCAGAGTTCACATCTTCTCCCTTGTCTGACTCCCTTGCCTCCCTGTTACTAGGACCTTTGTGATTATGTTGGTCCCATCCATAAAATCCAAGACAATTCCCCCATGTTAAGATCCTTAGTTTAATCACATCTACAAAGTCCCATTTGCCTGGTCCTATACTCCCAGGCACTAGGGATTATGAAGTAGACAGCTTTAGGGGACCATTTTACTGTCTACCCCACTGACCATATGGTGAAGTCTGATTTTAAAAGAATAACATCCAAGATCCCATTACTATCAAAGATCTATCGTATTTATCCTTATTCTCTCCTAATTCCTTACCAGCTGTCTTGTTCTTTTAGAGTTTCCTATTTTTTTCCTCCTTCTGTCTGCAATGCATGTTCAGTCTTTTTCTACCAGACTAATTCCTACTCATCCGTGTTTTATTTTAATTACAAACCACTTTCAACATATGTGAAGATACAGAAAATAGCAAAACAGACCCCTGTACTCCAACCCCCAAGATTAAACAGATGTTAACATTGTGCTGTATTTGTTTCAACTTCTTCTATTTTATAGAAAAAGAAAACATTACAGGTGCTAGTAAAATTCCAGCATCTTCTATCCCCAGAAACCTTCCATATGAACACCTAAATTGATGTTCTCATTCATAATCTGTATATATTATAGTTTAGATATCTATTAACATAAAATAGGAATGAATATATGCGGCTTTATAATTTGATTTTTAACTCAATATCTTGTTGCTTGTGGAGTTTATACAGGTTGATACACTGACTTTTATATTTATCTCTTATCTAGACTATTACTCTGCATTAATTACACACAATTTATTTACTACAAATCTACATAGGATTAGTTAAGAAATATCTATATTTTTTGCATAAAGGATGCCACAATGGCCAATGAAAATATTCGTCTTCTCATAGGCAGTTTTCCTTGGGTAGTTGCCTAGAAGTCTATTTTTCTATTCTATTTGATACTCCCACGGTATTTTCCAGTGTGATTGGACTAATTTATATTTCCACATCCCATCAAATAATCTGACGGTTGTGAACATGTGTGGCTTGTTTATTGATTATAAGGGCCTCCCAGTGACATCAAGATGTCTTCATTGACCTGTTTGGCGTTCAGTTTCCTTAGTCTGTCAATTGGTATCAGTTTGTGCAGTTTTTCCTTTTATTTTGTTTGTGGGTTGTGTGTTGGAGCCATTGGAGCCTTGTTTAAGAAATCCTTGAAGTTTGAAGTCAAATAAAGATGCTCTATCATCTTTTCTTCTAATATCATACTAAATTTGTTATTCACATATAATGCTTTTTAAAAAAATATGAAACGTTTTCTTTTGTATTTAATATGCAGTAAAATCTAAAGAGTTGAAATGTATAAAATGGACATGTTTGTTTCTGAGCTCTCTAATTTGAGTCATTTGTGTATTTTTTCTTTGCATTAACACTGTACCTTGTTATTTACTTGATCTTTTTATTACATCCTAATAGCTGAAAATCTTTCTTCTTCTACTTTCTCCTTCTTAAAACAATAAAGTTTACTTTTCACATTAGTTTTAAGTTTACAAAAAAAAAAAAAACTTGAACAAAGGACAGAGGAATTCTATTTCCTGTTACTCCCCCCCACACATACACAACTTCCTCGCCTATCAACATTCCACAACAGAGTGGGACATGTGTTGCAATCACTTAACCTACATTGATGCATCATTATCATCTAAAGTCCATAGTCAACCGTTGGGGTTCACTCTTGGGATGATACATACAACAGCTTCAACAGTCAAAAAGTAACAACGTGAAATGTGTAATGACATGTGTCTACCACTGTAGTATCACACAGAATAGTTTTTCACTGCCCTAAAAATCCTGTGTTCTGCCTATCCATTCTTTTTCACATCCTCCTGCCCATTACCCCATGCATACGCCTGGACGTCACTGATGATTTGTACTGTCACCGTACTTTTGCCTTTTCTAGAATTTCATACAGTTGAAAGCAAATGGTACGCAGCCTTTTTGGATTGACTTCTTTTACTTAGTAATGTACATTTAAGATTCCTCTGGGACTGTTTTTTGAGGCTTGATAGTTTTAGATACTAAAGAATATTCCATTGTTTAAATGTACCACAGATTATTATCTTTTCACCTGTTGCAGGACACCTTGGTTTCTTCCAAGTTTTGGCAATTGTGATTAGAGCTCCTATAAGCATCCATGTGCAGGATTTTGTACACATGTGTACTAAGGAACAGGACAGCCTCATGGCCTTAGAAGAGTATGTTGAGTTTTCTAAGAAACTAGCAGACTGTCTCCAAGGTGTCTATTACTTTCCATTCCCACCAGCAATGCCTGAGAGTCCCTGTTGCTCTAAATCCCTGCCAGCATTTGATGCTGTTAATATTTTAGATTTTGGCCATTTTAATGGACGTGTAGTAGCATTGCATTACTGTTTTAATTTGCAATTGCCGAATGACATTGAGCATCATTTCAACCTCCTCTTTTTTTATCCTTCTTTTAGAATTATCTCTGATATTCTTAGCCCATAGCATAATATTTTTATACGATGCTTTGAATTTTCCATTTTGCTTCTATTTTTTTATTTTTATGAATTATGTTTCTTCTTTTATATATGTATGTCTGTTTTCTTTTTATACACTGCCTCTTCTTTACTTATACACTTGATTTCTTTTCTTACATTTTTATTTATTATTAGCATACTTATATCTTAGTTTCTTTCAGATCATGTCTACTATGTGAGAAACTTAGATTTTCAAGTTTTCGCTGATTATGTCTGTTGAAATTTGCTTGTGCTAGATTGCTTCTTATGTGAGTTCCTTTGCCTGGTGATTGTATCTATTTTGCATGATCTGAATTAAAGATGGCCCCCCTCGATTGCTAACTTTTACGCTACCTTCCTTATCATTCCTTATTTGAGGGTTCTTAAAAAATTCAGACAGTATAAATTTGAACTGAAAAATAGACAACGGAAACCCAACTTTAAAATTGTCATGGGGATTTTGTCCCTCCCCACTCAGTTGGGATTCAAAACAGATTCGTTTCCTTATTTCTTTACTCATGTGATCTTTATTTCTTGCCCAACATGATTGTAAAAAGTGCAATAATTAAAATCCAGAATTTTTTTGAAGATTTCTTTCCAACTTACCATTTCACATAAGCTCAATAGCTTAACTTTTGTCCATATATTGCTATTAAAATGTAGGCTTTTGAGTTACTGAGACCCACATTGCTAAAACCATGCATACACACACATACACACACATCTAGGGCAATCACAACATAGCTCACATGCTAACCACTCTGTTTTTTAGTTTGGGTTACCTTTGTTTTTCCAGCACTTTGAATTTCCCTTCTGTCTGTTGGTTATTTTCAGGCAGTATCTCTTGTTGTTAGATTCACAAGTAATTTAGTTTATATATTTTATCATATTGCCACAACAAAAAGAAATCATATTTACAGTTTATGACTTATTTCAAACATTATTTTAATTTATTTTAAAGATTATTATGTGAGCAATTGGGAAAAAAAACACCTATGTGGACAGGCATTTTCATGAAACTGATTAGTTTTAGACAGTTGAGGGCACCATTTGATCAAAGCATTTATGTGACAATTTGGAGTCTGTCTTGTCTTATGTCATTTGTTTTCTGCTGAGCTAGAGTTTTCTAATGTGGTTTTTGCCTTTTTGGAGGCGAAATTTCCCAAGCAACTCTGAACATCCATTTTCTTTATAACTAATGATCATAAATACAAATAACTAAAAAAAAAAAACAAACTATGTAACTTTTTCCTCATGGTTTTGGGCAATGTTCTAGGTTAGGTTCTGATGGCTACAAGTACAATAGTAGGCCCTCCATGTCTTAGGGATGGAAAGGGTCAATCCCCTTATATTGATTGAGACGGGGGCTGAACTACCTACAAGAACAATATACTTGTTACAAAAAGTTAAAAGAAAGTGGATTAATTCTGAATTGGAAAAATCAATCTGTGTAATTACCATAGTACACTAGAGATTCTATGATATCTACAGACCGAATTCTGTAACAAATTCTCTGTCCTCCCACTGTTCGCTGTGTGACTGAAGACTTGATAATATTGATGATACTGTTCTACTAAACTGCTTATTTAGAGATTATTTCTATTATTCTGTAAACCCCTCAAGATCAGAACATGTTTTCTGTTTGAAATCTCAGTTCCTAACTCAACTCATTGTAATTGCATAGGAAAGATTATTGGGGTGGGGGGTGGGGAAGAAGAGGAGAAGAAGAAAGAAAGAGAAAGGAAGAAAAAAATGTATGCTGAGCGAGTTTTAAAACCTTTCCAACATCACAGCTTTTATCACAGCAAGTTAATGCTAGAACTAGCGGAACTCAATTTCCGTAAACCTAGTAAACCACATTGTGTTACTACATGCGTATTCCTACGTGACAATGTTGAAATATTTATAATGCTGGTCAAGGAAGAAAAAAAAACCGAATCAAATAGAAAGTGAAAAAATACACTTCTCTTTTATTCGAATAGCTCATGGAAAGCATTAGTTTTAAATGTGGTTTGTTTTAGAACTTCCAAATTTATCATTTGATTTCAAGCTCTATTCCTTGCAAGTTTTTTTTTTCCCCCATCCTCTGGGTTCAATGCTATCATCAGGTTGGTCTTCTCAAAGTAGCAACATGGCTGTAGATATTGCCTAGGAAAAGAGCAAATGTCTCCTTCAAAAGCAGCTATTAAAGATTAAGTTTTGGAGTCACCCACAAATGTCCCGCCATATCTCATTGGTTTTGATCATGTATCCTCATACAAGCAAAGTCTTATGCTTGAGAAGAATTTGGGCCTTGCTTTTGGACTTACTTCTGTCAGGCACTCAAAAAACCACGTGTCTCAAAATATGAATAATCAATTTCTTAAAGAAAATTGGAGAACTCTTATGGGTAAAAGAACAAAAAAATGCTGAACAATAGAAAACACAAACACCAAGAAATACCCTTTTCTCCCCTAGAATAGGGCGCAATCTCTGTGTGAACGATGGCAGTGACTTAGCGTATGTTTTACCAACACACGACACACTGTCTTTCAGTTATTTGTATTTGCCACTGCATAATTGTTTGCTGTTGTTGCTGTTAATTTTCTGAAGACAAGTCAGAACTACTTCCCTTTTTAGCTTTTCTCTTCCAAAATCATATTCTCCTCACCGTCTTGGCACAACCACCCCCCCCCCATGGTATTTGAATCCCACATGATGAAAGTTCTTTGTCTTAATTGTTAGATCTAAAGGTATATTTTAGCTTGTATCACAGAATATACAGTTCAATAATATCTAGAGCAATGAACAAGACTTATTTTACATATCCTATTCTATGGAACTGAAAGTACAGCTTCTCATTCTATTGTTAACTTCCTTTTATACATCACATTGTAGGCTCTTCAATTCTCTTCCTTTTCCTTTCAAGGATTGCAGTGTGAGGGTCTCAATTAGAAAAAGTCTGAGACAAGGAAGTAATTAATAAACTTAGAAGTTTATTTCTCCTTTTGCTAGCTCCTGCTGGGCCGGTATAAATTATGACACTGTTTATGTCAACAAAGTACAGTCTGCAAAAGGATAATCCACAAGCTATTACCCAGAGTTAACTACCATGGATTCATTTCTGTATATAGTTTTGAAAACTTGTCAATATACAGCAGTCACAGAACCACTGAGCTTAACCAGATGTGAGAATCTGGCCGGTCTTGTCAGCCCCAGAGGATACTTGGCCAAGTTTGCAAATTTTGACCTTATTCTCACCCTCCAAACACAGAAGCAAAAATCTGAACCTTTATCTTTCTTATATCTAAGTTCACTGTTTTCCTATAGATGTGCAATTTTCATTTTCCCAGTTTTTCTTTCTGTTCTTTGTTTCTTTCTGCCTTCGACTTTTTCTTGTGGATGTTGGTGAAAGAAAGGAAATGCTTTTTCTTCAATTCTTGAGAGAAAAGAGGCTAGGAAGATAAGATGTCATCTTGGCAGCTTGAAAGAAGTAAGGAAGTGTGGGTTATAATACCTTACAGATGTATACTACTTCAATTTACAAATCTTTCCTGTGTGTACTAGCTCAAATCTCAGAAAGGCTCAGTGGGAAGGGAGGCTCAGAAAGGTTGAAATAACGTGTCTGACATAACATGTGCAGAGAAATACAGAGACCTTCTCACAAACCTAGTACTATTCCAAATTAATTTCACAACTGTCTCCCTGCATGCCTTAGTTTTGTGTAGGCCTTATGGAGTAGGGTAAAATATAGCCATTTGTTCATTTATTTTTACTTGTTGTTTCCATTTATTTGATTTACTGTTGTGTTTTCTGTCTCATTGAACTAAAATGTTCTATTAGGTTGTTTTTTTGTGTCCCAATATGTTTGCTTCATAATCACAGTCCTAATTCCTTCCTAGACAGATAATTAAGCAAAATTCCAAGAAAATTCCAAAATCATGTGCTGAATATGATTGGCATAGGGTGCTTAATAGTCAACGGTCACTGTAATAATTAGAGTTCAAGGTGAGTCATTGTCAAGGGGCCGTACCAGAAGCCATTTTGGGGTAAGATAACACAATCTGCACTTAGTCTGAGGAAGTGCATTAGAGTGATCCCGTAAACACCAGTGATCCTGGAATTAGAGAAGAAAAAACTAAAAGGAATGAATATTTTCCACCTTTAAAAATTTAAGCACTCTAAGTGAAGCCAGAGCTGAGAAGAGGAAATTTATGTAGACATTAGTGTATGAGGTCTGATAATTAGGTTCATGGACCATCCTAGAAAAAGTGCTATGTACCCCATTACTGAATATCTCTACAGTCACCTTCAAAGTATTTCCCTTGGAAAGCTGTGCACTGAAGCCAGTTTCTAGACCACCCACCAAAGCAATTTTTGAACTATTTTTTCTGGAATAGCCATTAAAGCTGTCATTGTTATTTGCTGAGACTGACAATTAAGTTTGGGAACTTGCCATCATGTGATTATGTTGGCAGCACTGTATAAATAACTGTATTGAAACATCCTCCCTACTTACCTGATCTGGTGCCCAGTTACATTACTCTTTACAAAAATATAAAGGAAATATTGAAAGAAAGACATTTGATGGCATTCAGAAAATCAAGGGTAGTACCACGATGACTCTGATGGCCATTCCAGAAAGAGTTCCAAAATTGCTTTGACGGGATGACTAGGTGCTAGTGTTGGTACATAGCTTCACAAGGGGAGTATTTTCAAGGTGATCGTAATGACATTCAGCCATGAGATATGAAGCACTTTTTCTAGGACGAGTTTGTGAACTTCATTGTCGGACTTTGTATATCTGAGGTCAGTAAGTTCTGCGTGTTTCAAGAGTTTATTCTGAACTGTGCAGCAGCAGCCTTGACAAATTGCAAGGACTCAGGGCAATTTCCTGGTGCAACAGATGAAGATATACCTTAAGATGGGAATCCCACTCTTCCTGTGACCCAAGCAAAACAGGGGTGCCCTACAGACTAATCTCGAAGACACTAAGCATCATGTTTGCTCATACCATGAATATCTAAAACTTACAGACCAACATAGAGGATATTGGAGGCATTCAAGAATATACACAACTGAAAAATCAGGCCATTTTTTGCCTAACATTTTCACAATACTGCTTGTCAGATACTATGCTATATGATGAATATATAATATCAACTTTTCCTGGAATGCCACTTAGTGTTTTCAGATGTCAACTATACAAGGCATAGATGAGTTACCTCAAGAAGTGTACTTAGATCCATTACACAGGTTGAATTTATCTTTGTTTCCTTCAGAAATTCAGTTAAAATATCAGCACAATAAGTGAACAATGACAATGGATTAAAATCAGTTGTCAACATCCTTATCCCATGCTTTTTTCCACAATATAGAATAACAAATCAAATTTATATTTCTAAGACGCTTGTGTGGATACATTTGGTCACATGACTTAGTTCTGAACTAGCAAATCACTGGAGTAAACTTCATCTGCAAGGTACATTTTGGGAAACATTTTCCTCTTTGAGAAATAGATTTTTCTGGAACCTGTAAAGGAGTATAAAGAAGAGAAGTACATTTCTTAGTCAAATCATAAAATAGCAGCTGGATTTCATTATTCTTACGAATCTCAGGTTCACACTCCAATTTCTAGAATGTTCTTTAAGGACATCCCTGCTTTTCCAACCTAATCTCTTATGCACGTCATTAGGAGATATTCATTTTTGTCATTGCAAGATGACCTTCTTGCGGCCATCAGTAATTGAGCTTGGAATGCATTTTACAATGTCACATAGTATGGGTTAAGAAATCAGTTTCATTAGAAAAACTAGGAAGACAAGGGTCAGCGACAAAAAAAAAAGGTACACGTTCCTCTCATCTCTCATTGTACTGGTGGAGAGGCATGCCCAAATCATGACATTCTATTGTACATATCATCTTCTCTTGCATGCTATACTTACAAAACAAGCATGGACACCACCTGTCAGTTTGTGAGAGTACCTCTTGACCTCTTGGCCATCTGTGTTTGCATGGCAGCTGTTCAGTTGAATTATCTCAGAAAACAGGCCTCCAGCATCTCAAAAACATGGAGGTCATGGGAATGTGATAGCCACCCTAGCACAGAATGAAAAGCCACCATCTTGTATGAAGTTGGCTTTGGGTGCTGGTCCTTATGCTGGGAGAAGTGGAAAAGCTCCTGATTTCCATCATCTCATGGTCCGGGCAGCCCAGACTTAGCACCAGAGCAAATTTTTGTGAATTCTTGCCTCTTGTATCATGACCTATTGTACAATTCTGGATCCTTGTACAGTCATGGGATATTTCCCTTCAGTGTAATAGTATTACATTTTGTTCAGTGTTCATGGATTAGCTCTGTTATACGAATGCATATTTTCGTTTTCAATTTAACTTTTAGAACCTTGGGAGCAATTGATAGAAGTTAGGCAGCAATTCAACTTCAGTCCGGCAAAACTTTCACTCAGTCTTCAACCTCTGGAGTAAAGTGGCATTCTTTGTTTTTAATCCATGAAGATAAATTAGTCTAGAAGGATTCCAGAAATCTCTGAGAGAGCATGATGTTGTGCACATAATCTAACATAAATCAAGTTCTGATTGGACATTATGGCAATATTAGCTTGGCTAAAGTAATGGTGATACTTCAGAAATATATCCTTAATCATAGAGAAATGATTTTTATGTAATGCTGTCGGAAGAGGTGCCTAGGGACATGTGGGAAGTGAGATCAGATGGTAATATGTGAATATGTTAAATATTCATTTTAATGCATCTAAATGAGCAAAATGTCTGTAGTTTATGAGAAAAATGAATTTTTGCAGGTTTTCATTCACATTCAGAAATCCTGTTTTTTCTTGTTCTTTCTTATTCTAGTAAAATACTGGCATATGCCAAATGTAGTTGTAAGTTTTCCTTTTGACATTATATCTACCCTTCTGCATCATATTCTTTAATTTATATGTTCATCTACAGGAAGGAAATGCATATAATTTCATAATGTTATAAGTATTATCATGTTTACCATACGCATTATGAGTACTCAAATAAATCAGTAATGTGCTTTCTATGGTAAGAACTCAGAACCTACAATATAATTTATTTTGTGTAAAACTACAATGATTGTTTTTATCTGCATACACCTTTCTTAAAGAAATGTTTATCCAAGCCACTCCATTTACTTCAAATTATTTTAAAAGTCATATAAAAAAGTAAACTCCCATTCCTTACATCTATTTTAAAAAGTAAGACATTATCAATTAGGAAGAAAATGATATCAAAGCTGTCTCTGGTGCAAACTAGAGTGTGTGTGTGTGTGTGTGTGTGTGTGTGTGTAGTATATAAAGTGTGTGGTGTGTATATATATGTTTGTGATACATTGTGTGTGTGTATGTGTATATGTGTGGGATATGTGCTATATGTATTATGTGATGTGTGTGGTGTATGTGGTTTGTGTGTGTGTGGTATGTGTGGTGTGTTAGTATGGTGTGTGTATATACCCTAATTCCCCTAATTGTCCTGAGCAGTCAATAAATATGTAGCACATTAATGTAGCTAGTGGTTCAAGAATTCTTAGGCAAAGAAAGTATGTTCAATAGATTATTTTATTTAAATTAATGCTTCTGGATAGAGTGAATGATGAATTTTTAGAAGGGCACTGTAAAGGAGCAACACATTTATAAATCCAGTTTATATGTTTTTAAAAACACGTAATAATTTCTTTAAAAACCAATTAATATCAAAAAGTAGCATTGGTAATTACATCTGATAAATATGTATGAAAACCATAGACAAATATGTAGAAATATGTAGACAAAATAATACAAAAATATTCAAAAACATAGAAAATGCAAGAAAACCCCACTACATATATCAGATGTATATACATACATATAAAATATATATATACATATTTAACTGTTGTAGGATTAACATCATTTTATTAAATTATTTTGACTTACAACTATTATTTTTATATTAAAAAATCCACATAATCACAACATATATTTTTATGTTATTTCAATCATATAATGCTATTGTTAAAACTTTTTATAAAGTAAATTTTAAATGTATATAACAAATTGCTGTAAATTTATTTCTATTCATTTTAAAAATCATTAGTATACTAATGTCACTAGTAATCTTACATAAACATAATAATACACTATTATGTTTTAATGATACATGTTAATTTGTAAGAAGTTATTCCGATTACTATCCCAAAGCACGATTTATTTGAGTTAAATAAAGGTTGCAAAAACAAAAGTAAAAAGCACTTTGCTTCTTTTATAAATGTAATTAATAATGTCTCTCTACATGTCTTTTGTTCATATATTTTTAGTAGAATTTTATCATTATGCAATATGTTTCAGAAATACCGTGGTTAATTGGAACTGTGTAGAAAGATATTTCAGCACCTAAAATGATGCAACTTAAATACTTCTCAAATAATGCTGATGAGAAATGTGAAGCAGTTATAGATTTACAAGGGTAGTTCCACAGTTAAATATCCCAAAGAGTTTGTTTTTCCATTTTCCCTAAGAGACAATTCCTACTGAAAGGTCTTTACTATCACCAAATTTTGGACGGCAGTCAACCTACATTTTCTCTTTATTAACGTGGAGTGATTCAGGCTTTCTGATCTCAGCCTGAGCATTTCTGCTCCTGCCTTGATATTTACATCCTGTAAGTACTTGTAAACAATTACCATATCCCCTACTTAGTTGTCTGTTAGCCAAGCTAAACAGATTGAGCTCTTTTAATCTTTTCTCATAAATCAATCTCTCCACTCCCTTAATTACTCCTGATGTTCAGTTTTGAACTTATTCCAATATGCTCATCATATTTCTAATACTCAGTTTCCCGGAACCAAAGTAGTTTTTTAATGGATGCATGTTAAAATTGTGCTTATTCCATTAAAATAACTGCAGTGGAAGATGTTTTCTACAGCACTCAGCTCTCTGTCTGGTTGCACAGAATGGAAACATCACCATCAGGATCCTCGTGATTAAATGTATTCCTTTTTCACTCTCTGTGGCCTTCTGCCAAACCACAGGGCTAACATATGAGAGGTGAAGGGTAATGACTTTAAGATTGCATGGGATGAGCAGGAAAACTGTTCATCTAATTAAGAAGCGAAAAAAAGAAGATACTGTTTCAAGATGTAAATAGGATAGTGAGTGCGTTTTCACACATTGGCTTGGCAAAGAACTTCCCTATAGATACTGCAAGCCAAAACTCCCTACCAAGTCAATTAATGTTTAAACTAAGACTGTACTGTTATTTTTGGCATGTTGTTGTTGTTGTTTAAGTAAGTTATTTCTCAGAAATTGGGATCCTAGTTTTCAAACTAAGATGTTGTGAATTTATCACAAACCCATTTAATATCCCTAAAGGGAATGGAAGAAGAAAAGTTAGAATTGATTGTGGTTCTGCAATGCAACTGAAACTGCTTATATGAAATTAAGAAAAGGCCGTAAGGTTAGAATTGTGATGGTGCCTGAATTCTCTGAGGATATTTGCATAGCTAAATCATAGATTCTCTTTGACCTTGTCTCCCTCTATGCATATTCCAGTCTCTAGGACTGCCTGAAAGATTAATTAACTTGTTTTTTCTCTCGAAGAACAGTGGGCTGTAGGTCATGCCAACCTCCTTGATGGTATCCAGAAGGATTTCCTTCCCTGCATCCATTTTTTAAAGATTTGCAACTTTCCCAATTGTTCCCACTGACAACATAAACCTAAGACTAGAGTTTGAGAGACTTTCCAGACTCTGCATTCTGGGAGACCATCTAACGCCCACTGGACCAGTGACCCATGACCCCCACCAAATGGGCTTGGAGCAAAAAGGCAGTCTTGACGCTTTGTGATTTCATCCCCAACCAGTCAGCAATCCCAATTCCCTAGCCTCCTGCCCACCAAATCACCCTTAAAAACTCAAGCCTTTGAATTCTCAGAGGTGAATTTGAGAAATACCTCCTATTCACTTCACTTAACAGTTTTGTGATATTAAACTCTTTTTCTATTGTAATAGCTGCTGTCTCATCTCGGCTTTTCTGGGCAGCAGGCATAAGAACCTGGTCAGGCTATAACACAGCGACTGGTGTGCTGGGAGCTCTTATGATCTCACTTCCTTCTGGTAACCGTAGAAGGATAAAACTTCTATGAGATTACAGAACAAAAAAGGTTCTGGGCTGGGATGACAACTTGGCATCAAAAATTCCGAAATGATTAAATATTTTTCTGGAGTTATCTGACCAATATAAAAATTTCAAAAGTCTTTATGCTTTATCATTAAACCCTGCTTTAGAAACATGTTGAAGTCCTATAAAGAGAATATATCCATTTTAATAATTCAGTAGCATAACTAGGAAATCCAACCCTGTAAGAAATTAAAGGAGAATCTGTAGCAAAAATGTAATATACACAATTTCACAAACTATAGGAACCATATCAGTGTATCAATATCTCCACTAATTATTTCTCTGACGAACCTGAAGAGGTCATTTTTCTATCTTCCCTTCCGGGGTTCTTTAATCCTTTTGCATATTTTGCTGGCATTTTACTGCTTTTCAAAATATTCTCAGAGATTGCTGATCACTTATTCAACTAGTCAGTATTTATAGAAAGAAAGTTGAATGTTAATTATTATTACCTGATATAACCAGGAATATAAGCCCAGAGACAGGCAATTATCATGGAGGACAGTAATTCCTTTCCAGGGGTTAAAGTTGTTGAGGACAGCACATTTTTGATATCTTTTCTTAGCATAAGATTTTAAAATTTCCAAGGTATGCGTTTCCACCTTAAGTTTTCTTACACTTCTTCATGTTTCTGAATGTTTTAGTTTGAGTCACACCAGAGTTAGCCTGAAAGAAAGCTCCAAAAGGAAGTAATTGCTTTTAGAGACAAATATTCAAAAGGAAGTAGTTCATTTTAGAGGTGATTTCATGAAACACAGCAAGGAAGTAAGGAAGCAAAGAAAAGAAGTCAAAAATGGGTTTGCTATGAGAAAACCTGTTATTACAATGGATTAAAGGAGTTTTAATACTGGTGTGGCATTTGGAAGCCAGTATAAAACAGGCATTTCAGAGTTCTCTCCATCCCAGGGATGAGAATCAGAAGAGTCCTTAGAAAAGCACAGCTCTGGGAGTGTCAAATCACCAAACCTTCTGGCTTGCCATTTGGGTAGCAAAGTAAGACCCAGAAATCAGAAACACTTTCAGGAAGAGAACACTGCAGGTTGGCAATTAAAAGCCAGGCAGATGGACCCTGAGGTGGAAATGTTGAAGGGATATGAACAATACAAAGCCGGGCTCGGTGGCTCAGCCTGTAATCCCGTGCCTTGGGAGGCTGAGGTGAGCGGATTGCCTGAGCCCGCGGGTTCAAGACCCGCCTGGGCAACTTGGCGAGACCGCATCTCTACAATAAATCAAAAAATTAGCCGGGCA
>CAUYQG010073270.1:0-40129 GCA_963574415.1 Tarsius wallacei | reverse complement strand
TACTGGTTGGGGGATGTCCCAGTCAAGCTTATCATGGAGTAGAGTCCTCCGATCATGGCTGACTTCTGGGCTTCACCTCGGTTCATCCATCTCAGTCATGCCTCAGCCTTGTGGGTCTGATGTTCAGAGGATTGTTGGGGGAGGAGGGAGTTGGGTCAGCCCCGGATTCACCACTGATCTCTTCTGAGGTCTTCCTCACCCTTTTCTAGTCACACCTTTTGTCCCATGGCTGAATCAGGGTAGGAGGTGGGGTGCATGAAACTCAACACCAGTCCTGTTCCTCCAGAGTTTGTGCTTTCAGGATATTCCCTCTGAGTCACGATCAACCCCTGAGTAGTTAATCTACCAGTCACAGAGATTGAATCTGTGACTGTGGTAAGCAAGCCAGAGCACTTTCCTGCCCAGTTTCCAAGATGGTGACAGAGTGCCTTTTTCATCTTCTCCAGTGGGACTCTGCCTTTGGTCTCCCCCATGGTGCTCCCTCCATAGCTCTTGCTGCCAGAGTCCAGCCAGGCACTGCAGTGGTGAGACAGAGTCTAGAGCTGACTGTTACTCTTAGCATCTTCTTCTTGGGAAGGACTTTGTTGATTTAAAAAAAAATTATGCTGGGCTTCTGTGCCCCAGGAAGTGCTAGGGTCCAAGTAGAGCAACTGCAGCATCAGTCACTTCACCAGGAGAGTCCTGATGACCTACTCCTGAGTCTCCACTCAGCCAGTCACTCATATACCCACTTACTTACAGATACACACATACACAACATTTTCTGTACACTCACTCCCACTGGGATTCACACAGGCCAACTAGCTCTGCTGCCATCTTTCCAGAGGTCTCTATTCAGAGCTTTTTAAGGCATCCAGACCCATGTATAATATAATTTGTTTTTGACCACCACCATAAAATTCTGCATCAACAATTGGCAGAATGGTGAGCAGAAATCTGGCACCTACACAGTCATGTCTCCCTGAAGGTCTTTTGCCAATGCAGGAAGAGAAAGAGCAAATAGGCAGCCCCTCCCACCCCAAGAGAGACCTCAGAAAAATGAGAATTCATCTTTTTTTCTTAAAGATTAGTCAGAAGGGGCAGCATGATTACTTTCAGTGATTCCTTAAGCCCCAGCGCTGTGATACAAAGATTTTCCATTAAAAAAACAAATTCTAATAAATCTAAAGCTAATCACTTATTCAAAATGATTGTAGCAACAGATAGAATGTTTCAACCAGAGAATTATTAAGGATCTGTGAAGTCAGAGGGAAAGAAGTTTGTTTTCTTGGGAGGAAGACAGAAGCATGAAGGACAGAGGGTAGGGGTGAGATGAGCAGGTGGTATGATCCCACAATTGACCAGGAATGGAATGTGTGTCCCATGATTGACTCATTTCCATAAGGGTCTTCAGAGAGTTGTTCTGCTTTGTATTCCTTATCTACCCTGAGGGATGAGTCAAAGGTGAGAATGAAGTGGGGAGGACAGCAACTTAACCAAAGTTTGGTTAAGTCAATTTGATAAGCACTTCATTTCAGTTAATAAGAGGGGAAAACAACTCAGCTATGATTAAAAATAAAAAGAATGAGAATTTGAGGTGACAGTGTTTGGGTTACAGGAGGAAAACAAGGGGTTGTCTGAGTCTTATCTAAATAATACAGGTGAGAGTGAGTGGTCTCTATAGTAAGCCATTTTCTGTAATGACATGTTTAGGGACTTTCTTTAGTTTTTCTGTTTTCCAGTCTCATGGATCTCAGGTAAAGTACATAGGCAAGATGACGGTGTCTACCACAATGGGTGATCTGAGATCAGTTGTGCTCTCATTTGTAAAGTGCTTAGCCCATAATTTTTACCTCTAAATGTTAGGCAAATAAATATACTTAGACATCCCTGCATCTTGAGGAAACCTTCCTTCTCTCTATCTTGCATCCTTTATTCTGCAGTTCTTCTCTCTTCCTTCCAGGCTCTCATTTCTGATGCTAAGGGTGGAGCAGCCCCCCAGGTCTTCAGACTTCAGATATTTGGAGGAGGCTATGTCATCCCAGGACACAGGTTCTGTGCTGAGGCTGCTTTTTTCTCTGTCCAGTGAGACTGTGCAAACCTGAGGGCAGTGAAGGCTTTCAGGGCTCTGAGGAGTTGTAGGGGGGCAGATCAGGAGTAGGCACTAGGAGAGGAGAGTGGTGGAAATCTGGTAGAGAGAGCAATTTAAGGATTTTGAAATGCTTAAGCTGATAGTCGGGTAGTTATTCCTAGAACATGTCCCTGTACATGAATTTTCCAGGTAAACTGTTTGAACTCCAACCTGAAAGTGCATAATCATTGTGTGAGAAGAGAGAAAATATGAAATTGTATTGCCCACATTTACCTCTTATTTTTCTTTTTCACTGATTATCTCTAAAAAAACACCAAAACAAACACACAAAAAAGCTGAAAGTTACCAATGAACCAAAGCAGGAAAATGGAAAGTGAATAAAGTATGAAGAGGAACCTGAGTGCAAAGGATGAACTTGTGCAGGAAGAGGAAATGGCATCACTGTCCCAATCCTTGGAACAACCATGGGTCACTCGGAGGGAAGGCAGAAAGAAGGAGTGGTTCTCAGCATCCAAAGACTAGCTCACTCACCACTCTTCCCTTTGTTTTCTGATTCCACTCAAAACATGGTGTCCCCACTCTGTACCTACAGACAAAAACTCAGCTCTGAACAAACAACTGACTAGCACGTGTTCTCACTCATAAGTGAGTCCTGAACATTTATCACTATACTACAAGAGAGGGGTTGGCAGTAGTAGGACTCTGCCAGGGGAGGAGGAGTGGTACATAACATCATTAAGGGTACCTGATCTTAGACCAGGGGAAGTGAAAACCAATTGGAGGCCCAAACTTCACCTGCACGTAGACCACTTATGTACCTAATCCTGACTTTTACTCCACATCTTTATAATAAAATAAAATTACAAAAACCAAACGAACAAAGGTCATGTACAAAGAAGATCCTAAAAGCAGCTAGAGATTAAGAAGTAAGCAATATATAAAGGAGCTCCAATGTATCTGGCAAGCAGACTTCTTAACAAACAGGCCAGGAGGGAGTGGAACAACATTTTCAGAGTGCTCAAGGAAAAAGAAAATGTCACCCAAGAATATCGCATCCAGCAAAATTGTCATTCAGATTTGAAGGAGAGGAAAAATTTTTTACAGACAAGCAAAAGTTCAGAGAATTTACCATCTCCAGACCTGTCTTGTAAGAAATGCTAAAGGAAATTCTTTAATCTGAAAGAAGAAAATATGTAAAAGAAAACCTTTTGTTCTTTTGTTGGAATCTCACCCTGTCATCCAGGCTGGAGTGCAGTGGCACAATCATGGCTACCTGGCTAATTTTTTGATTTATTGTAGAGACGTCAAGTTGCCCAGGCTGGTCTGGAACCCCTGGGCTCAGGCAATCCTCTCGCCTCCGCCTCCCAAAGTTTCTGGGATTACAGTGTGAGCCACCTTGAAACCTACTGGTTAAATTAAGTACATGGACAAACCTGGAACATTCTATTACTGTATTTGTGATTGTGATTTACTCATAACTGTAGTACAAAGCCCAGAAGATGAAACTATTAAAAATAATAGTAGCTATTGCAACCTGTTAAGTGCTAGGTAACTTAACATTATGTAAATTGAAACAACTAAAAGTAAAAATGTGAAGGTGGGGAATGGAATTTAAAGTATAGAATTTGTGTGTGTGTGTTTTGCCTTTGTTTTTATTCTTAGATTTGTGGTCTAAGATAAATAATATCTCTTTAAAATAATTTGTTACTTCAACAGAGTGTATGGGGAATTATTTTTGCTTTTGTTTTTGTTATTTTGTCATTGGTTTCTAACTTAATTGCGATGTTGTCAAAGAATGTCTTTCTCCTGGGAAACTTGGCGAGACCTCATCTCTACAATAAATCAAAAAATTAGCTGGGCGTGGTAGCGTATGCCTGTATTTCCAGCTACTTGGAAGGCTGAGGCGGAAGGATCGCCGGAGCCCTGCAGGTCGAGGCTGCAGTGGCCGGGAGAGGCCACTGCACTCCAGTCTGGGCGACAGAGTGAGACTCCAACTAAAAAAAAAAAAAAAATGTCTTTTTGATATCACCCATTTCTTGCATTGTATTGACACTATTTGTGTGTGTGTGTATGTACATGTGTATGTATGATGAAATCTCCTACCAGTATGGTGGATTTGTCCATTTTTCCTCATAGTTCCATTAAATTTTTTGTATATTTAAGATGCAAATTCTTTATCACATATGTATTTTGCATATATTTTCTCTCACTCTGTGGCTTATCTTTTTACTCTTTTAGCAGTATCTTTCACAGAGCAGAAATTTTTAAATTTTTAATATCATCCAGCTTATCAATTTTTTTTCATGGATTATGCTGGCATTTTATCTAAAAACGTATTGCCATATGCAGTTCATTGCAATATTCACTTTACTGCAATAGTCTGCAACCAAATTCATAATATCTCTGAGGTATGATTGTACTGTAAGCAGGAAACACCAAGGAGCTGCTGAAAGTGACAAATACACTAATAAATGGGAAGAAAATTAAAACTGGGTTTAGGGAAATGTAGAACAGTATCTACACAGTGGTAATACCATTAAAAATATTTTTATGTACATTGACAAAGATTGAATTAATTCTGGGGTTGTTTCAGGGCTTTTGGAAAACTAACCTTTTTTTAAAGGCATTACCCAATAGGTACAATGTACACTATTTGTGTGATGGTAGCACTAAAAGCCCAGACTTCACCGCCACGCAGTATACCCACTTGTATCTCTAATATATATGTATATATAAATTAAAAACATTATGATCTTGTGACTTTTGAATGTTAACTTTGTACCAGCCATAGTGAAAATTAGGGATTAGAGGCACACAATAATAAATTAATGGAGTGCAATAAACATGCACTCTCTGTGAGAAATTCTCAGTACTCTACTGTGGTATCGTATGTGAGTATGTGATAAAAAGCAAAGACTTTCCAGATTGAACTTCAATAAAATCTTTCCATGTCTCTTTTTCTCAAACTTTAATTATCTAGATGATGTCACTTTTTCTGTCCTTTACACATCTTAGCTTTTCTTTTACATTTCTATCTTATCTTTCTGTGATGCCTTCTGGGAGAGTTCTTCAATCTTATTGTTCTTCCAATCTACAAGGCCGTTCTTTGGTTACAGCTAACTTGCTCTTTCTTCTGTCATTTTACTTTTTCCTTCTTGTGTGACTTCTTACTGCTGGTTCATGTCTTTGACTGCTTCTGTTACCCTTTTCAGCATATTTATTATGTATGTGTGTCATTATTACTATTTATATATTTATTATGCTTTTTTTTTTTTGAGTTGGAGTCTCACTCCATCGCCCAGGCTGGAGTGCCGTGGTACAGTCATGGCCACCCCAGCGTCAACCTGCTGGGCTCTGGTGATCCTTCCGCCTCAGCCTTCCAAGTAGCCGGAACTTCAGGCATACGCCACCTCACCCTGCTAATTTTTGACTTATTGTAGAGACAAGGTCTCACCAAGTTGCCCGGGCTGGTCTTGATCCCATGGGCTCAGGCAACCCCCTCACCTCGGCCTCCCAAAGTGCTGGGATTACAAGCTTGAGCCACCACGCCCAGCCTTATTGTGCTTTTTAGCAGTTCCTGATTCATCGGTTCCAGTTGTACTGCTTCAGATAATGGATGTTCTTTAGTGGTCTCTTTTCCATAGTAGTTTTGCTCCTCGGGTTTGTTTGCTCTGGCTCGTGAGCTCATGTTGCCCTGAGACGGTCACGTAGTCTGGCAGGACCTCCTGGGAGAAAGCGGAAGGCCATGCCTCAGTCCTTGACCTCCGGATGAGCTCACGGAGCAAGAGGTTGTGAACCCAAGACAGCACTTTATTGCGGTACCACTCCTTTCACAGTTACTTCATCAGGAAAATCTGTAGTTCATCAATTTACCTAACCTCTTAGAAATAAGTGGCAATAGGCGGAGGCAGTCTTCTAAGGTATCAGTCCTTATTCCTAGGAGTTTGGAGGGGAGAGTATGAAAGAGTGAATGTCCAGGAAGTTTTGGTAAGTCTGTACCTGTTTTCTTCAACTCTTCATCCAAGCAAGGATGTTGCTTGCCTTGGTATTACCTGACTTATCACAAAACCATTTTGGGTTCTTGCTTTCGACATGTAATGGGACAGATGAGATGGTTCCTCTTAACAAAAGGGAGAGATGAACAAGTCAGGCATTTCCCCGAGAACCTTCTCTGCAAACCTCCCACACGTATATTCTACAGTTTAGGACTGTCTTAATTCTACTCGGTGGCTTTCTAGTGTCTTTGTTATCTTTATTATTGTTGTCATCATTATTGTCTCAGATTCATGCTTCCTTTGGTTTCTCCAAGACTGATTTTGGGAAGGGAGGTAGCAATCCATCCTGGACTTTTTAAAAATAATGCCTTCTAGAAACTTAACTGTTGTCACTGCTAAAGTCTGTCAGCTTTTAGATTTATCCTCTGTTTCCGAATTTGACTAAATTGACTTTTTTTCTTGGATTCAAAGGAATCATTATAAAATAAGGAACAAATGGCAAAAAAACCACTTTGTTTCCAAGGACAATTGTTATACAACTGTATACTGATATACAGATATTGTCCATGACATAGAGAAACAAATAAATGTTAAGACATCATTTACATTTTCTAAGGAAAAAACACCTTATTTTCTCCCTACAGATTTATGAGGATCAGCCTATTATATGAAGTCCTCTTACACATTCCTCTGGGACTATTTCAAGTCAACTTTGTTTTTTAGACAGTCAGGGAAAAATGACACATCCTATCACCACCAGCCTCTGGGACTAGGTTTGTTTTTATCAAGCACTTTTTTCTCCTCTAATATACATATTTTTGTCCAGCCATCCGTAATACACGTGTTTTCCAATCTAGTGTGGAGAGAGAGTAGTGTCAATAGCTGAGCTAGTGTATACTGAGAACAATCCAGAATAAGGAAAAAGGTATATCAATAATACGTATCATATAGTGTTGTTACAAAGGTTAAATCATCTAAGATTATATAAGATGCCTGGTGCAAAGTGAATGCTCAAAATTCTCACACTTGTGATTTGTCATGTAGAAATGATGAAATGTAAACATTCAAAATGGGATGAGTACATTATTTTTTATTGAAAACAAAACAATTTTTGCTGGTATTTTGATCAAAGCAACTTTTCCTCATTTAGCTTTATATTCTTTTCTTTTTTTTTTTTTTTTGAGTCGGCGTCTCACTCTGTGGTCCAGGCTGGAGTGCAGTGGCATGCTCACGCCCACCCCAGTGTCGTCTTGCTGGGCTCAGGGGATCCCTTCCACCTCAGTCTTCTGAGTGGCCGGAACTAGAGGTGCGTGCTACCATGTCCAGCTAATTTTTTGAGTTATTGTAAAGATGAGGTCTTGCCAAGTTGCCCAGCGGTTATCGAACTCATGGGCTCAGACAGTCCTCTCACCTCGGCCTCCCAAAGTGCTGGGATTACAGGCTTGAGCCACTGCACCCGGCCTTTTTTTTTTTTCACAGAGTAAAAATAAGAGTTTTAATTTGAACTGAAAGTACACACTTGAGAGAGAGGAGTGCAGGCAGTCTCCAGGAGGGAGACGCCTGCTTTGTATTCTTATACCCAGTATCCTAATGTTGCTTTTGTATTTTTGTCACTTTAGGGTTTTTCTGGTTTCCATTCAGGAAATATTGGTTTATGCAGTGCTTGTTGAAAGTACATCAGGCATAAAACATTATCATAGTGTTTTGGAAAATGTTGCATTTATAGCTAATGCCTTGGTGGTAATACGTTTAGGCCTGAGCTAGTTAACTATTCATCTAGTAGCATAACAGGATAGGTTTCCTGATTTACTTTCCCTCGAAATCAACTAAAAAGGCTAGATTTAAATTTTTTAGTACATCTTTTGAGAATTGTCTATTAATGGGGCTGTCTGTTTTTCCCTTTTGGCACATTTGAGTTCCTGTAGATCCGATGTTAGGCCCTTGTCAGATATATGGTTGGCAAATATTTTTACCCTTTCTGTGTGCTGTCTTTCTCTCTCTCTCTCTCTCTCTCTCTCTCTCACTCTCTCACTCTCTCACTCTCTCTCACTCTTTTTTTTAGATTGGAAAATATAGTTTATTTAGAAAGTAAATTGGTGGCGGGAGAGAGAGAGGAGATTCACTTCCTCAGGGTAGGGGAGGGAGCTCCCCACTCTCTTGTTGGTTTATTTTGCTTTGCAAAAGTTTGTCAGTTTGATGAGGTCCTACTTGCTTAATTTATCTCTCATGTCATAGGCTTTTGGGGTTATGGTCAGGTATTGGTTGTCTGTTCCAGTGGCTATAAGGGTATCTCCTGCATTTTCTAAGGTTCTTATAGTTTGAGGTTTTATGTTTATGTCTCTGATCCATTTAGAGTTGATTTTTATGTATGGTTGTAGGTAGGGGTCCTGCTTCCTTCTTCTGCATGTGATCAGCCAGTTCTCACTCATAAGTGGACTCTGAGCATTTATCATAATACTACAAAAAAGGAATTGGCAGTAGCAGGACACTGCCAGGGGAAGGAGGTGGTGGGAGTGAGGGGACCTATAACATCAATAAAGGTACCTGATACTAAACCAGGCAAAGTGAGAACCAATGGGAGGCCCAAACTTCAACTGCACGTAGACCACTTGTGTACCTAATCCTGGCTTGTACCTCACATCTTTAAAATAAAATAAAATAATTTTTAAAAATGTCAAGAACATCTTGTTTAGTATATTCATTATCTGTTAAGTTAGGATACTCAGAGACCAAAAACAAAATGAAAATCCAAAGATGTAAGCAGAGTGCAGAAAAACAAAACAAAACAAAACAAACCTCTCACTTTTTTTAAACTGGATGAACTTGAACTTTGGTTTTTGTTTTTGTTTTTTTTCTTCCTGTGGCTCTTATGAAGCACAGGGAACAAAAAATAAAGTCCAGTTTCTACTTAAGGTAGAGAATCTATTGGCATACTTCCATACATAAAGGCAGGATGCCAAAGAGCCATGTTCATGGCATATGGATGTGTTAGAGACCAGTGAACTGAAGAACTTTACATGCAAATTAAAATCTTAGCACTGTGTAGGAAACTGCCCCTTAAAATTCATAACTATATGTCAGTCTTCTTGAGGATTTGCCACCTGAATTTACAATATCAGAATATCCTGAAAAACTTGAGGCTAAGAACATATTTTAAAGTTTTCAAAAGATGCTGATATCTCTGTTTTTCTGTCAGAGTGACATGATCGCTGGAGAACCTACTTTCACTTCCAACAGATAAAGTTCCAAGAAATATGAGCTCACAATTAAAAAGAGCAGCAGCACAAAATACATGAGAAAACAAGAAACCATGAACCAGAACCTTGAGAAATTATAAATAGAAGAATGAGACCTGCAAAGAGTCGAGATACTGGAATTATCAGCAATAGAATAGAAAATAATTATATTTAATATGTGATATATATTTAAATAACTGTTAAATGGATTTAAAACTATAAAAGGAAGAGAGTTTGAAAATTACCAAACATATTTGAAAAAGAATGAAATAAAAAATATGGAAATTAAGAACTTAGATGGCTCTTATGGCAGATTAGGCACAGAAGTAAACATCCAGAATGTAGGAGAGACTATAAGAGGTGAAAAATATCTAAGAAAGGTTAGGGGAAATGAAAGAATGGGAATATCTAACATATATCTAAATGAGTTCTGGAAGGAGTGGAGAGAACAGGAACAGTGAAACTAAATGGGCAGGCCATGACTGAGAATTTTGCAGTACTCATCAAAGATAGATTTGGAGAACTAAGATGTCCCAATCAGAATAAATGGAAGCATGTTTATACTTAGAGAGATCATAAAGTGATGAACATTAGAGACAAAGAGAAGATCTCAGAAACAGCCAGAGGGGTAAAACAAATTATCTTCAAAGGAATAGCAGCTGACTTTTCAACAACGTCCATAAAGATATTTTCAGACCAGTAAAACCAAAGGTACTTGCCACAAAACCTCTTTACAAGAACTTAAATGATGTGGCTGGGGCTAACAGGAAGTAGCCATTGTTGGGAGCCCATAGTTGCAAGGACAGTGAAACAAGACACTGGTAAATATATGAGCCTATCTAACAGCTACTGACAGAATAAAACAACATAGCAGTAATGAGTTGAGGAAAACAAAACACATTGAAAATAACAACTGTAGTATATAAATCCAGAAGGAGACGACATGACTTAAAATGTCCTAAGTTTCCTCTATTGTTTAGGAAGCTATAGAAATTAATTAACTCTAAAATTTCACCAGTAAAGCCTGGGTGTTGAGGTCTTTTACTAATACCACTAGAAGAAAATACAGTGTATGACCAGGAAGGAAAAGAAAATCGAAGGAGGAAAACATTTATTTGGAATAAAAATTCACAAAATATGTTAGCATATACAAACGAATTTAAAAGACAAAAAGAAAATTTTAAATTTGTTATTTATAAGACATATCCAAAAACTGAGGATGCAGAAAGATATAAAGAAAAATAATGGATAAAAATATACCAAGTAAATACTCTTTCCCCCCAAATGCTGCTTATTAAAATCTGTTTATTCCAGACAAAAATGACTTTAAGACAAAATCAATTCTGGAAAAAAGATCATGAGAATCATTATTTGATAACAAAAAAAGGCAATTAACAAGTAAGATGTAGACCTTATAACCTAAAAATATATAAATGGAAATTTAATAAAGATGCAAAGAGGAATAGATATTCACCATTATAGTGGGAGATTTTAATGCACACCTTTAAGTAATAGCTCACTTTAAAAAACAACAGTAAGTTTTAGAAGATTTGAACAACATAACAAGTTTGATCAATAGCCATATGAAATATGGCATTCAACCACTGCAAAAAATGCAGAATATACATTTCTTAGCAATCATACATGAAGCATTTTTAAAAATTGACCGCATAACTTGCCATCAGACAATCTCAAAATTTTCAAAGAATTAATGGAAGATAGACTACAGTCTTGGACCATTATGTGATTAGAGGTGGATAACAAAAAAAGTAACCATTAAACTTCATGTCGTGAGTTGAATGGTATCACATTCATAGAATCTGTGAATGTGACATTATTACAAATAGGGTGTTTGCAGATGTAATCAAGTTAAAATTAGATGGTGGTGGAATAGGGCAAGCCCTATATCCATATGACCAGTATCCTTTAAATAAAGGAGGGAGACACAGATACCCAATGTGAGCATGCATGTGAAGACAGAGGCACAGATTGGAATGATGTGTCAATGAGCCAGCCAACACCAGGAGAATAGGCATGGAGCAGATTCTCTTTCTAAGCTTCTAGAAGGAACCAACTCTGCCAACACCTAGATTTTAACACCTTTGGCCTCCAGAGCTTTGTGATGCTTTGTTATAGTAGCCCTGAGAAACTAATGTATCCCATATGCTTGGGAATTAACAAAGGTAGGCTTCAATGGTTCATAAGTCAAAGAAAAAAATCATAATGGAAATTTAAAATATTTTGAATTAAATGTTAATGAAAATGCCATACATCTAAACCTAAAACATAGAAATAAAGCAATAGTTAGAAGTTTATAATCTTGAATTTATAAATCAGAAAAGAAGAACGAATAAGAATAAGCAAGTTAGGTATCCAAGATAAGAAGTTAAAAGAAGGAATACTAAATGAACTTGAAGAAAGTAGGAGGAACAGAACAAGAGTAAAACCAGAAATCAATGAAATAAAAATTGAAAACCTAGTAGGGAACATGGAATAACTTTCAGGAACTTGATGATGGTAAATGTTTGAAAAAGCAAGTTTCAGAAAAATACTTGTAACATTACATTGGAATAGATATTGGAAACAAGTAGAACTAGAGAGTATGTCGTTTGGGGTACAGACATATATGGTAAGGTGTTCCAGGTGGCATTTACCTCTGCGCTGGGAGGGAACGTTGGAATTAGGGAACACAGAAAGGATAGGAGGAAAGGGGAGAGAGGGAGGCAGGGAGGCAGGAATGCTTAACTTTGCATTTTATATTTTGGTATTTTGTCTGTTAACCTTTTCAGCTCTTTTTTGTGACTCCCCTATGTCCTCTGCTCATTTTTTCATTTTAAAACACAAGGTCGTTGCTGACATGGAGACCCAGGTTCACAAGTTGAGAGAAGAGCTGATTAATGTGAACTCACAGCGGAAACAGCAGCTGGTAGAGCTTGGTCTTCTTCGTGAAGAGGAAAAGCAGAGGGCTGCAAGGGACCACGAGATTGCTGTCAGCAGACTGAAGACTGAGTCAGAGAAGATGAAGATGGAGCTAAAGAAAACGCATGCTGCTGAGACAGAGATGACACTGGAAAAGGTAGGACCGCTACCTGGATCTCTTAGTAGACAGTTGAAACCCCTGTTGAAAATGAACTGCTACCACCCTGATCGCTAATCTCTGAGAGACGGTTGACGTAGAGTTACTCTCTCAATCCATAAACGATTTGAATGAACCATTTAAAGTGTCTTGCTCTGTGTCTAAGCACCACTAACATAGTCTAGTAACTGTCCTGACTTTTCCCTTGACTTTCACCAAGAGGATTATGTATTAAAAGAAATATATTGAATATTCTATTTCATAGTAATTAAATATATATTATGATAAAATAATATCATGTTATTATGAAGTATTATATTGATTAGAGATGCTTTGGCTGCATCCTTCCATTTTCCTAGGTTAAGACTAAGTTTCATATCTTTCCTAGGTTGTCTAATAATCATTTCTAGATTTTACAGTTTATAGCATTGTAGCATAAGTGAAAACATATTTTCCCAGGCTGATATTTCAGTAGAAATAAGAAAAGTCTCTTTAAAATTATATATTATTGAAATAAATGTCAATATAATGTTCTCACATTTTTGATTGATTTATATTCAAGGTATCATCACTAATTTTTTTTTTTTGATGTTCTGAGAAAGTATACGCATTTTAATCAAGGACTAACTGCGAAGCACTTTTTGTAAAATTTTCTCTTAAGTTTCTTAGACCAGTCTGTATCTTGGCAGCATAGCTCTGAACCCAGAAATAAATAGGGCTCTAGGGAGGCGAGAGAAAGGAACTGCAGGGAGCCTGGGGAGGTTGGCAGTGATAACCTGGAGGAGAGAGAAAGTGAGGAGGCCGGAGAAGAGCCCTCAGGGCATGGCGCATCTGGCAGGCCTGAGCGAGCCGGAAAGGACTTTGCTGTGACTCTGCCGCAGAGAAGCGATGTGGTCTGACTCCCCCTTGAATAGGGTCTCTCCAACTGCCTACTGAGATCAACTGAGCTGAGGGTAAAGGAGGAAGTGGGGAGACCAGTTAAAAAGCTATTGCAGTCAGTGAAGGTGGTAAAAACCAACCTGATTTGGAATATGCTGTGAAGGTAAAACTGACAGGCTTTGCTGTTAGTTCATATACGGGACATGGGGGGACTGGTGTCAAGAGTGACACCAAGGTTACCTGCCTAAGCCAGAGAACAAATGGAGCTCCCCTTTCCTGAAAGAAAGAAGACTTTCACGAGCAAGAGGCCAGGCCACTCAGGACGTGTTCAGGTGGAGAGGCCTTTTATACATCTAATGGGATGTTAGTGATAATTTCTTCCCAGCAGTAAAAAATAGTGCTTGGATGCTAAAATATATGAAGTTTCAGGAATTAGAGAAATTTTCTTATACAGAATGTCTTAAACCTTTGACAACAGCAGCTAAAAGAGGCACTGATAGAGAGTGAAAGTGGTGTTGCCACTTTTCTGTTAACTCTTTCACATACCTGACCTTGGCTTCAATCGACTCTGCTGCTAGTTCCAAGTATTTCTAAGTAAATGTTCTTAAATGGTACAGATACCTGTGCACCTCAGTTTAGGGAAATTGGACATACCAAAGCCAGACTTAAAAAGCATCCAACTTAGACCTTAATTTTCTCGAATTACTCACATCCAAATGTTTAATAGGAGATGAACTTTTTCAAGTGTAGTTTTATATGTGTTACTAACTGACAGGTTAAAGATAATTTAAAAATTAGTATTAAAATCATTGGTAATTCATTTGACAAACATTTCTGGAAGATTTTTTATATCCCAGAAAGGCATTATCCCAGGCACTGTGGGGATACAAAAAAAGGAAGAACGCGGTCCTTAAAGCGAAGTAATAGTGACTGCAACACACACACACATCCACACACATTTAATGATGATGCAAGGTAGAGTGTGGATTGGGGGAAGATTATTTTCTGCTAGGAAAGTAGAGGAAGATTAAATGCAAGAGGTAACATTTGAAGTAGACATATGTAATATTTAGAATTTTGAGGATGGCATTCTGAGTCAAAAGAATAACAAAAGCAAGAGCAAACAAAACCTTTTACATGACATATGGGTTAAACAAGTGATCAGGCTAAAAGATGGCTCCAAAGCTGTGGTAAGTGTTTTGGTTTCGTTGGGTAAACAGTGAGGAGCTACTGAAGGTTTTTGAAAACTGAAGGGTCAAAGTCTAAGTGAGTATTAGGAACATGGTTTTGGCAGTGTTGGGAAGATGTGGTAGCAGTCGGAAGAGCTAACGGGGATTGGATGCCACCAGGTAGAGGCCCTTGAGGGCACAGGAGAGGTGCCCTTGAGGGCACAGGAGAGGCAGTGATAAGAGGCATGGCGGTAGTGGACAAGAGAGGACACTGAAACGCACCGCAGAGATGGTACTGATGACGCTTGTTGAGTATAACTTCAACTATTAACCGGTTGGGAATGTGGAAGTTGCTGGCTCGGGAAGGAAGAGGATGAATTCAGTTAAGAACGTGCTGAGTTTGAAGCGCCACACCGTGCTTACACTTGCTGTTGAAAGAACATTTCTGGTAATCCTAAGAGATGATAGGACTGGAGCAAAAACAGCAGCTGTAGGCCTCACCCACAGAGAGGACCTGACCTAAGAGAGGTTGTCAAAGGGATTGGGATGCGGAGGAAGGGAGTGAAGGAGGGAGACAAGGAGGGGGAAAGAGTGAGAGAACGAGAAAGCAGCCGTGAGGGAAGAACAGAACCATTCCGCTTGAGAGGTCAGGCAGGAAACAGCCAAAGAAGGGTCATCAAGGTAGGAGGAATATGAAAGGAATGAATTTTCATGGAGGAAAAGAATATTTGGAAAGGAGAATTGGAGAATTGTCAAGAATGTGACAGAAAATCAGAAAGGATAAGGGTGGAGGAAAGGTCACTGGACTTGAAACTGAGAATCATTGATGATCTTGGACAGTGCACCGAAAATGGTAGTGTGCACAGAAACAGTGTCACAAAAGGTAAGCAAGGAGTGGAGACAAGAGAACACTGTTGCTTGGGAAAATACAGTGTTAAAGGAAAGATGTAGTTCCCAAGATCAGCAAGCTTTAGGGAGGGTATGTTTTGAGGCTGAACAGACTTGAGCATTTTGAAGCTCGTAGTAGAGAAGAATAGTTAGTGACTTGAAGAATCATAAATAATTGGGGGCTTGCAGGCTGAGTGGTGCAGGTCACAGCTGCAGCTCAGCCCCCTAAGCCCTTGGCTACAAGGGTCCAGGCACGCAAGACGTCAGTCAGTCTTTGGAACATGCCACACTCTCCCCCGGCCTCCAGGTATTTACAGCTGTCACCCTGTGCCCAGAATGTGTCTCTGCATGGTGTTCTTATGGCCAGCCTTCATTCTCCTCTCCTTCCTCACGCCTCAGAACATCCGTCCATAATCTCTTTGTCTAAAACGTGGTCCACCTCTGCCACCTTACTTTGTCCCATTGTCTTGATAGCTTTATGATGAACCAATGTCTAGAAAACCCAGCATGCTTACCTGGTATGTGTTCAGTGAGTGGGTGCAGGAGGCACGACTTTCACCAAGGGAGGAAGGAAGAAGAGGGTTGACAAAGATACAGAGAAGTTCCCTGACAAGACTTGAGAAGACCTCAAAGCTAATATCTGTATTCTTGGTAAAAGGAAACCCAGTCGTCTGATTAGGTGAGGAGTTTTAAGAAGAGTGAAATAGCCAAACTTCCAGATTGCAGGTGGGTGAAGTGTCAAGGAAAGAAAGAGTATTGAAGTGAATTCACTCTTGTAGAGTTGGAGTTAAGCAGATAGAGGAGTCAGGAGGAATGGAATGTTCCTGAACTGAAGTGAGAACACAAGGAATACAAGAAGATAGAAATGCAATTTCAGCATAGTAATGTTAACTGACCTGAGAAAGATACTGAGGAGTTGAGCCAGAATGCAGGGATGTGTTGACAAAGAGGGAGAGTTTGGGGAAAGGTAAGAGGATTAAACAGGCTGGTGTTTAGTGCAGTGAGTTTGGATTTTCTTGAGTTAGTAGAATCTACCAACCTCAAAGTCAATATGATGAAATCCAGTTGCTGGACTCTTATTAACGTAATTTGTATTTCCAATTGATCAATGTTTCTACTTAACTAGTAAAGAGTGTAGAATTTCCAAATGCAATGAAGCCCTGGACTCTTAATTCCCCGAAAACAGGAAACTCTCGTCTCTAAAGCTCCAGAATTATGCGTGATGCCTTGCACAAAGTAGGTATTCATTAAATGTTCAGTGATCAAATAAAAGATTGATGATCTGAGAAATTCAAAATAGCCCCTGTGTGTGGTAATGTGAATAAATAAATTGTTATTGATTTATCCAAATTTAATTTCAACCCACTATAAATACTTTGAGTGGGACAAGATACATCTTTGTATTCAAATATTTATTTATGTTGTTTTAGTGTTATAATTCCCTCCATATTAACTTAATAAGTTAATTTTCTCCACATTACTTGTTAAATAGCATAAATCTTTTTTTGACATAGTTTTAATTTTCTACATAAATTAATAAACATTTGAGTTCTTACTATAAAAATTTGAATTAAAACTAATAAGCTACTAATTCTGTTGCGACTCTTGTATCTTTCTACAAATTACTTGAATTCTTCTCACTAGATCTTAAAAAAGGTTTAATGTTTTATTATGTTTAAATGAATCTAAAAGTTAAACTATTTACTTGTGGTTTAAAATCCAGTCAAGAATTCAGAGGTTTACAAATTAATTTCCTATTGTTGAGTATAGAAATGCGGTTCAAAGAGGAGAGGACAAAAACACTAGAAGGATCAGTAACTTACACGTAACGCTCTATGTGGGTCTGGATCGTCTCAATAGCACTTACAATGTTAAGTTTATAGAAGAATTTCTAAGTCCAGATTCTACCTGAGTTTCTGTCAGGAGCAATTAAGACCTAGATGATATCTTCAATTACTTTGAGTTAAGAGAAACATGAAATACCTCCACAAGGTCAAAATACTTGAAACAGAGAATCTAAGAGAGTAAATGATTGACATTTGCAAAGTGAAAGCTGCTTCTTTGGCCTTTTAAAATATTTTCAAACCGAATTGAAAAGAGCCCATAAAATATGAAAATTTGAAAAATTAAAGAACATTACTAAGTGACGATAGTGGGTAATGTTCAGAAGCTTGATTAAAACTTTGCTATTTAAATTTTACCATTGTTTCAGAAACCTGTTCAACTATTTAAAAAATAAGCTTTCTTGAAATAGAGAATATTTTAGAAAATACAGAAAATGAGAGTGTAAAACTCCCTTTTACTATTATCACCCAGATAAAACCAATAGTAATAATTTAATGTGTATGTAAAAGAGCTGCATTAAGTTAGCTGATAGAAATCATACTAGTTAAACTGTTCCATCTCTTGATTTTTTAAAAGTTATGCTAAGAATATTCCAATGTCATTTGAAATTATTTGAAAATATAATTTTTATTGTTTCATGCTATTCCATTTTATGTATATAGCATTATTTATTGTGTTCTTATTTTGGAACATTTAGAGTTTTTAAAAATTGCTTAATCTGGAGATTAGCATCTTCATTAATGAAGCTTGTCAGCATTCCCCCCTGCAGGTTAAAATTCCAATAGATTTAATGTGTTAAATTGCATTTCAGAAAGTTTGTACTAATTTATATTTACTCTATGTAGTCCTTAATATTATTAATATTTTTCCTTAATTTTTGGTTCTTTTTGTGAAAAACAGTTATTACTTTTAATTTTCATTTTTAAGAGCAAGAGATTGAACATTTACAGTAGATTTACTTGCTATTTATATTTCATTTTCTGGGAATTGTCTGTTCAGGTCCTTTGCGAGTTTCTCTTCTTTTAGGGTCCTAATATTTTTCCCATCAGCTCAGTAAATTCATTTTATAGTTAAGATGATAAAACCCTTACCTTTGTGGCAAATACTTTTGGTATACTCCTTTTAATTTTATGTCATACGACAATTTTATTTGTATTTGATCTAATCTATTCATCTTTTCCTTCTTTTCTCTGCTAGAAATAGTTGTTTTAAGCTTCACATTTTGGTATTTTAAATATACCAACACATCAAACATTTTCTGCAGTGAACACTATTAAGAAAAAGCTCTTGTGATTTTGACACAGCATTTACCAGCTTGGGCTCCTGGTCTATAATTTTATTATCTGAAGGGTTATACTGGAATTCTTCCAGCCTGAAGCCATTAAAAGGCTTTGAGCAACAAATCAGCATCTTTTTCAACTTTAAGAAAAGCTCCATATGGCATAATTATTCAAAGCTAAGGTCACAGAAGCTACTTAAACCTTTGAAATTTATAATTAAAGGATTAATGGTAACTTATGAAGAAATTATCATTTTGGCTTAAATGGATTTCTAATCTTGATTTTGTTATTTTTACTTTGATCTTTTCCCTGACTTTTTCCTCTGCTAAAAAATATGAAATTTTATGTCTTAAATTTTAAATCAAATATTAGCCTCAAGCAGTTTAGATTTATAAAAATTGATTGACAGACAACATCCAGTACGACTTTTATTATATCCCACAAATATTGATGAACTTGAAGCCGACATTTTCCTCTGGGTGTATAAACTATCGCCTGAGATAATGGGTAATGACACTCCTAAACATACCAGTAAATTCTTTTACAAAATAAAAAAAATGCACAAATGCCAACTTAGAAAAGTATTTTCCTGAGATTCTTGTATCCATCAGCTCCCAGCTCTCCTACTTTATCTGCCTGCAATAAGCCTGGGGTGTTCGTTTATTAAACAGAAAGAGCAGAATATCGCTCATCAGTCATGCTTGAACATGTACATTGTCGAAGTTTGACCATCTCTGCCTGGGTGGGACAGCAGAGCTCAGTGTCGAGGTGACATCATGGATACAGATGGAAGGGTACGCTTTCTGCAAATTGGTTTTCCCAGTTTCCAGAGAATCTTTTGCTCTTTCTCCTCTTTGCTGCATGTTAAAAAGCACTCTCATTTTCTAGCAATATGGGAGAGCAAATCAATAGGCTAATTTCAAAGTCTTGTTTTCCTAGGATAGAAAACTGTGTTTTATTTGGAGAAAATTAAAAGAAAGTATATTTTATGTTAATACTATTATAAAATAAAATATAATTATATATGTTACATATAATTATAAGCATAATTATATATAAATTATGTACAAAATAGAATTATATATAAATTATAGTTTATTTGTATTCATTTTTTATTTTTTTATTTTTTTGAGTTGGAGTCTCACTCCTTCGCCCAGGCTGGAGTGCAGTGACACGCATGCTCACGGCCACCCCAGCGTCGACTTGCTGGGTTCCTGCGATCCTTCCGCCTCAGCCTTCCGAGTAGCCAGAATTACAGGCGCACACTACCACGCCCGACTATTGTATTTTATTGCAGAGATGAGGTCGTGCCAAGTTGCCCGGGCTGGTCTCAAACCCACGGGCTCAGGCAATCCACTCGCTTCGGCCTCCCAAAGTGCTGGGATTACAGGCTGAGCCACCTCACCCGGCCTATAGTTTATTTTTAAAGTGAGCATTTAAAATTTACAAGATTAGTCCTCCCTTGTTATTCTGTAGCCTAACTTTTAATATTCTAATACAGTCATTAAAAATAGGAGTTCTGCATTTGCCAGAAAGTTACTGGTTTTATGTTTCTGGGTGCTCTTAGGTGAAAAAATTTCTACCTAGAATAAATGAAAATCTTTTAGGTCAAGGCAGCAGACAGTAGTGATTTGACTTGAGAAATTATTGAGAATAGAGCAGCTTATTTACCATCTTCAGAGGTTAATACCTAAACTCAAAGAGTTGGGGGCAAGTAAAACAAGCAAATATTTATGCCCTGAGTCTTGTGTGTGTGTGCACATTTGTGTTTTTTGGTGTGTGTGTTTAAAATTAATGTTGATACTTGTGTAAACCTTTAAAAAATGTTTTCTTGATACCTGATTGTACATATTTATGGTATGTATGTGATATTTTGATATATGCATACAGTGTTTCACGGTCAAATCAGGGTAATTAGCATATCCATCATTCCAAACATTTATCATTTCTTGTGTTAGAAACATTCCAGATCTCTTCCAGCTATTTTGAAATATATAAGAAATTGTTGTTGACTGCAGTCACCCACTGTACTATTGAACACTGGAATGTCTTCTGTGGGTCTAGCTATGTTTTTGTGCCCGTTAGCCAGCCTCTCTTTATGCCCCTCCCACCTACCGTTGCCAGCCTCTAATAACCATCATTCTACTCTTTACCTTTTTAAGATCCACTTTTTAGCTCACACATATGAGTGGGAAAATGTGATATTTATCTTTCTGTACCAGCTTGTTTCGCTTAACATAATGACCTCTGGTTCCATCCATGTTGCTGCAAATGACAGAATTTTATTTTTTATGTATAAAAATAATATTCCTGTGTGTGTGTGTGTGTGTGTGTGTATGTGTGTGTGGTGTGTGACACATTTTCTTTATTCATTCATTGTTGATGGACACTTAGTTTGCTTCTCTATCTTTGCTTTTGTGAACAGTGCAGCAATAAACATGGGGGTGCAAATGTCTCAGATGTGCTGATTTTCTTTCTTGTGGATATATACTTAGCAGCGGGATTGCAAGGTCATATGCTAAATCTATTTTAGTTTTTTTAGTTTTTAGTTTTTCGTTTCCTAAACTCCTTACTGTTTTCTAAGGTGGCTGTACTAATTTACATTTCCCCTAACAGTGTATTCGTGTTCCTCTTTCTCCATATCATTGCCAGCAATTTTTTGTCTTTTTGTTATCAAAAAGCCATTTTAACTGGAATGAGATGATATCTCATTATTGTTTTGATTTGCGTTTCCCTGTTGATTAGTAATATTCAGCATTTTTTAATCTACCCATTGGCCATTTGTATGTCTTCTTTTGAAAATTAATTTTTCAGATCATTTGCCCATTTTTAATTCAATTTTTTTGTTATTGGATGGTTTGAGTTTCTTATATATTCTGGTTATTAATTACTTGTCAGAGAGATAGTTTGCAAATATTTTCTCTCATTTTGTAGGTTATCTCTTCTCTTTGTTGGTTGTTTTCTTTGTTGTGCAGAAGTTGTTTGGCTTGATATAACCCCACTTGTCTATTTTTGGTTTGCTTGTCTGTGCTTTTAAGGTCTTAGCCAAAATATTTTTGACCAGACCAATGTCCTGAAGCATTTCTCTACTTTAGTTTCCTTCATGTAGTTTTATGCTTTCATACTTTCAAGTGTTAAATTTAAGTCTTTCATTCATTTTATTTGATTTCTGTATACAGTGAGAGATAGTGATCTGGTTTTATTCTTCTGAATATACATCACCAATTTTCTCAGCACACTTTATTGAAATAATGAGAAAATCTGTGTTCTTGGTGCCTTTGTTATAAATGAATTGACTATAATGCATGGATTTATATCTGGGTTCTCTATTCTGTTTCATCAATTAGTTGTGTATATTTTATGCCAGTACTTTGCTGTTTTGGTTACGATAGCTTTGTAGTGTATTTTGAAGTCTGGTAGTGCAATTTCTCAAACTTTGTAATTTTTGCTCAGGATCCCTTTTGTATGCAAGATATTTTGTGGTTCCATACAAATTTTAGAATTGTTGTTTCTATTTCTGTGAAGATTTCATTGGTATTTTGATAGGGACAACATTGATTCTATAGATCATTTAGGATAGTGTGGACATTTTATCATTATTAATTCTTCCAGTTCATGGACACAGGGTATCTTTTTATTTTGGGGGGGGGGGGTCCTCCTTAATTTCTTTGACCAGTGTCTTATAGCTTTCAGTGTGGAGATCTTTCACTTCTTTGGTTAAATTTATTCTTAGGGGGTTTTTTTTGTGTTTTTTTTTTTTTTGTAGCTTTTGTAAATGGATTACTTTCTTGATGTCTTTTTCAGATTGTTTTGCTGTTGTGTAGAATTGCTACTGATTTTGCATGTTGATTTATTGTTCTGCAACTTTACTACATTTGTTTATCAGTTCTAACAGTATTTTGGTGGAATCTTCAGGGTTTTCTAACTATAAGATCATGTTGTCTGTGAACAAGGATAATTTGACTTCTTTTTTTTCAATTTGGATGTCCCTAATTTCCTTTTCTTGCCTGATTGTTCTGGCTAGGAAAATAAAATTGGTGAAAGTGGACATCTTTGTCTTATTCCAGAGATTACAGGACAGACTTTCAATTTTTCCCTGCTCAATCTGATGTTAGCTGTGGATTTGCCATATATGGCCTTTATTGTTTTGAGATATCTTTCTTCTATATCCAGTTTATTGAGAGTTTTTATCATAAAGGAATGTTGAATTTCATTGGATTATTTTTCAACATCTATTGAAATGACCGTATGGTTTCTGTTCTTGGTTCTGAGAACGTAATATGTCATGTTTATTTATTTGGGTGTATTGAATCCACCTTGTATCACTGGGATAAATCCCACTTGATGTTCCTGAATTCAGTTTGCTAGCATTTTCTTGAGTATTTTTGCATCTGTGAAGGAAATTGACCTGTGGTTTTCTCTGTGTATGTCCTTGTCTGGTTTTTGTATCAGGGTAATGCAAGCCTTGTAGAGTGATATTTTTTTTTGAAGTATTCCCTCCTCGCCAATTTTTTTGAACAGTTTAAGTAGAAATGGTATTATTTCTTCTTTAAATATTTGGTACAATGCAACAGTGGCCAGAAATCTGGAACTTTTTTTTTTTTTGATGGGAGACTTTCTATTACCCCTTCAATTATTGGTCTGTTCAGGTTTTCTACTTCTTCATAGTTGAATCTTGGTAAGTTCTGTGTGTCCAGGTATTTATTCATCTCTTCTAGGTTTTCTGTTATATAGTTGATAATAAAACTCTCTAATAATCCTTAGTATTTCTATGGTATTAATCTTAATGACTCCTTTTTAACCTCTGATTTTAGTTATTTGGATCTTCTCTGGTCTTTTTTTTCTTATTTTATCTAACTTAAGGTTTGTCCATTTTGTTTATCTTTTTAAAAAAAAACCAACTTTTTTGTTTACTTTTTTGTATTTTTTGAATCTCCATTGAATTTATTTCTGTTCTGACCTTTTATAATTTGTTTTCTTCTATAAATTTTGGGTTTAGTTTGTTTCACTTTTTCTATTTCCTATAGGTGCATTGTTAGGTTGTTTATTTGAAGTCTTTCTGCTTTTTTGATGTAGGCATTTATTGCTATAAACTCCCTACTTTGGACTGTTTTTGCTGTATCTTACAGGTTTTGATATGCTGTATTTTTTATTTGTCCCAAGAAATTAAAAATTTTTAAATTTCTGCATTGAGGAATATTACACAGCCATAAAGAAGGACAAACATATGGACTTTGTAGCATCTTGAATGGATTTAGAGTCTATCATACTCAATGATCTATCACAGAAACAAAGAACTGAGTACCACATGTTCTCAGTCATAAGTGGACCCTGAACATTTAACATAATGCTATAAGAAAGGCATTGGCAGTAGCGGGATACTGCTGGGGCCAGGGGAGGGGGATGGCAGGGACACAACATCAGTAAGAGTACCTGATCTCAAACCAAAGTGGGGACTAAAGGGAGGCCCAAACTTTACCTGTACAATGACCATTTGTATACCTAATCCTGAATTGTACTCCACATCTTTAAAATAAAAAAGTAAATAAAATTTTTTCATTGACCCATTTGTTGGTTAGGAGCATGTTGTTTAATATCAATGGCTTTGTAGTTTTCAATATTTCTTTTGCTATTGATTTTGTTTTATTTAATTATGATTAGAGAAAGTATTTGATGTGTTTTTGATGTTTTAAAATTTGTAAAGACTTTTTTTGTGACCTAACATACGGTCTACCTTGGAGAACATTTTAAGTGCTATTGAAGAAAATGATGCTGCAACTTTTGGATGAAGTGTTCTGTAAATATCTGTTAGTTCTATTTGGTATAGAGTGAATTTTACCTCTGATAGTTCTTCGATGATTTTCTATCTGAATGATGTATCCATTGCTGAAAGTAGGGTGAAGGAGTCCCCTAGTATTATCGTATTGCAGTCCCTACCTCTCTTCAGATCTGTTAATATTTGTTTTATATATGGATGTTCTGTGATTGGGTGCATATATATTTACAGTTGTTGTATCTTCCTGAAGTATTGACCTATTTATCAATTTATTGGCCTTCTTTGCCTTTTTGGGTTTTTTCCAGTTCTTGACTTAAATTCTATTCTATCTGATATAAGTATAGCTACTCCTACTCTTTTGTGGTTTCCATTTGCATGGAATATTTTTTTTCATCTCTTTACTGTCAGTCTGTGTGTGTCTTTTTAGGTGAAGTGAGTTTCTTGTAGACAGCATATAGATATGTGATATGTGTATATATAAATATATATAATGCTATACACATAGCTCATAGTCTTGCGTTTTTATCCATTCAGCCACTCTATGTCCTTTAATTGGATAATTTAATTACATTATTTAATTCAGTTACATTCAAGGTTATAATTGACAGGTAAGAGCTTACTGCTGCCATTTTGTTATTTGTTTTCAGGTTGTATTGCAGATTCTTCCTTTTTTCCTCTCTCACTGTCTTCCTTTGTGATTAAGTGATTTTTCTTTAATAGAATGTTTTATTATATACTATTTAGTATGTATATATTACAAGTTTTTGCTTTGAGATCACCCTAAGGCTTATTAAAAAGTCATGTTTTAAATTGATAATGGCTTAACTTTGAGCACAAAGGTAAGAAAAATAATAAAAAACAAACTCTATCTCTCAATATATTTTTCCACCACGTTTTGACTCCTTGATATTTCCATTTATATCGTTCAGTACTACCTGTCTCTTAACCAGTTGTTATGGTTATTATTTTTTAATAGTTTCATCTTTCAGTCTTCATACTTAAGATATAAATGGTTTACTTACCCAAACTACGGAATTATTTTTCCCAGTTAGTTTAATACCTTCAGATGTTTTCTTGTTATATATTAACATTCATTTCTTTCATATTGAAAAAATCTCCTCAGCATTCCTTGTAAGCAAGTCTGGTGTTGATTAATTCCCTCAGGTTTGGTTTGTCTGGGAAAGTCTTTATCTCTCTTTTCTGTTTTAAGAATAGCTTTGTTGGGTACATTATTCTTGGTTGGCAGTGTCCTCCTACCTCCCCTGGACTTTGAATATAGCAACACACTCTCTTCTGGCCTGCAGGGTTTCTGCTGAAAAACCTGCTGAAAACTGTATTGGGGCTCCATTGAATGTGATATATTTCTTTTCTTTTGCTGCTTTGAGTATTCTTTCTTTATCTTTGTTGTTAATTTGAGTGATGTGCTTTGGGGATTTCTTCTTTGACTTGCATTTGATTGGTGAACTCTTCCTCGGCCTGGTTTGTGCTGTCTTTCTCCAGACTTAGGAAATTTTCAGCCGCTATTTGAAAAAAAAATATGCCTTTTGGGCCTTTTCCCCTCATCTTCTTTGGGAGTTCTTACTATGTGAAAGTTAGTTCACTTGATGGTGCTGCATAATTCTCATAGGGGGCCTGCTTAACTATTTTTTATTATTTTTTTTTCTTTTTGCTGTGTTATTGGGCAGTTTCATATGTTCTGTCTTCAGGCTTGCTAATTCTTTCCTCTGTTTTGTGAAGTCTACTGTTGCAGCTTTCTAATGTTTTTTCGGTTCAGTTACTGTATTCTTGTCTCTAGAATTTCTATTTGTTGTTTAAAATTGTTTCTATTTCCTTGTTGAATTTCTCATTTTGTTCCTGGACATTTTCCAAATTCCATTTAGTTTTCTGTCCATATTTTCTTGTGATTTTTTTTCTTTAAGAGTATTAGTCTGGATTCTCTCTCCAGTATTTCATAGATCTTTAATTCTTCTGGGTCCATTGCTGGAGCTTTGTTGGTTTCTTTGGGTGTTGTCATATTTCCCTGAGTTGTCACAATCCTGCCATCTTTATGTTGATGCCTGCACTTTTGAGGAGACAGTGACCTCTTTCACTTTTTGAACTTGCTCTTTGGTGGTGTTTGACCTTTACTACTTAGTATCAGAAGTTAAATGCAAGTCTATTGTTTCTTCCCATGCTGGGAAGGACTTATAGTGATCATCAGAAGTAACACACTGTACTAGAACTCACTCATTGCCCTGCTGTTGTTTCTTAGTAGGGGAGGACTTATGGTGAGCATTGGAAGTTAAACATTGCCCTGGAACTACCTGGGCAATTGCTGCCCTGCCCTGCCATTATTTCCCAGTGTGGGAACAACTTAAGCTGGTGCCAGAACTTAATCCTGGCCTAATTTTAAGTTGTTTCTGGGTCAGGGTAAGGATCCACAGGAGGACCTAGGCTTTGTAGAAAATCCAGCCAGGGATTTGAGCCTTTTGCAGATCGTGCCCCCCGGAGGCAATGTGGCACCAGCCTGTCTCTTCAACATAGCATCTCTGCTGATCGGCATGTAGTATAGCTGCCAAGATTCATGTGCTAGTCACTGTGATAAGCATTCACTCTTTGTCCCTAATTCATTTCAGGTGGGTCAATCTTCCTGGCACTCCCAGTAGTTCCTGTGGGGACAGGACCAGAGTGATAAGCACATCTTCCTGTGAAGATTCCCAGACCAGTGGGAAAATCCATTGTCCACCTCCAATCTTCTCCTCTCACCCTGGAAACTGGGTCTAGAAAACTTTTGTTTGAGAGGCATTATGCTGGCTTGGGAGAGGGGCAACACAGTCTGAAATGAATACGTCTCTTGTCTGCCAATTCTGTGGGCCCAGGGGTTTGTCCGCTTCTCCTCCAAGTTTTGGTGGAATCAGGATGGTGTTCCTGATTTTAAATTGTTTCTAGTTGTGTCTCTGTGGGAATCTTCTGCCAGGGAATCTTCTGCCCTGCCCTCTTGCTGCTACCACCCCCAAGCTTTCCCTTTGCTTCTTTCCACTTCATGGCTAGATCTGCAGAAGTCTTATTGGATAGTCCTTCTGCTTTTTGCAACACTGAAGAAAAAATTGGAAAAATATATTTCACTAGTATCTTTATCGGTGATGAAATTATCACAAATAAGAACAGAAACAATAATTTGTATTACTGTTTGGATGTCTCACCATTAGTGAGGTGCTTGTGTGCCTTCATTTGCCCAGGAAGGTCTCACTTTGTACCTGGTGTCCCAGTTGATTGTATGATCTGGCGTTTTCCCAATCTCTTTCACTGCTAACTGTGTCCATGCTGAGCTATATGGTCCCCCTAATTGTGAGAGTACTTTTATGTAAAGGTTGCATCTTTTCCTTGTTATGTCTCCTGTGACTTAATTGTTGAGTACCACAGTGGTCACTATATATTTAAGAATGCTTTTTTTTTTACAGTAATACCATACTTAGATTATAGATAACTAGACTATAATTATTGTAATATTCCAAGTAGCCTTTCTGTTGTTTTTCCACTCCACACCAAGATTCCAGTAGCATTTTATGTGCTTAGAACCAAGCAGTATTTCTCAGTTATAAGGAGGCTCAAGGAAGATGGAGAGACGAAGTGACCAAGCCTCCCTATTTCGCTTGTCTGTCTCCTCTGTTTAGACTTTTTGTGACAGCTTAAGGCTGCCCAGGTGCTTTGTGCTTATAGTACAGTGGAAGAGCCTTGGACTGAATCAAGTCTGGTTCTAGCCCTTATTCATAGAGAAGCAGTTATTCTCTGTGGGCCTGGGCTTCCTGATCCAATATTGTCGGGATTAAATAAATTAATAACAGAAAGTGGCCAAGTAATTTAACTAAATTGAATACATTTTGGGACATGGTAGAAAAATAGAGAAAGGACATGATCAGCAAAAGTGCATTGGCTTAAATAAACTTCTTCATTCTCACAAGTAATCAAGGAAATGCTAATTAAGACATGATATTTAAAATATTTTAGATAATACCAAGGATTTTTTTTTTTTTTAGTTGGAATCTCACTCTGTCACCAGAAGATGAAATTTGATGGGACAGGGATGATGGCACAAACTGATCATATTGAACAGAAATTAGGACAATCATCTAGGTTACTGAACAACATGCTCTGGGAAACACGGGGAGATGTCTCAAGTCTGGGAGGGACAGGCTCCTGTGGGGCTTCTGAGGCCTTTCCAGTGACTTTGACTTTAACTCTGAATGATGGGAGAACATGAGAGTGTTGTACCACGGAGGGAGGTGACCTGACTTAGGCTTTAAAATTCAACTGCTTGAGAACAACAATGGGAAAGCAGTAGAAGGCAACTTTGTAATCCAGGTGAGAGACAATGATGGTGGCTTAGACCAGAGCCATAGCAGGGGAGGTGGTCAGATTTTGGACATGTTTTCAAGTGAGAGCCCAACATGACTTTCTGACGGACTTGTTACGGGTGTGAGAGCAAGAAGGTAAGCCAGAGGCAGGCTTACCCATACAACACATGGAGAGAAATATGTATTTATTTCTCTGTGGAATAGGTTTGTGTGTGATTTTTGAGTTGCATTTTTCTGTGTTTTCTAAGTGCTTTCTGTTATAAACACATTGTAAGCCGAGAGTGATGTACAGAAGTCACCATCTAGTCATATTGTTGCCCTGTCCCTAAACCCATGCAGAAGAGGGCGTGCCCTGGCATCATATTAGCTGTCATCAGGAACTGAGCAGTGTGATGGGATGTCACCGTCCTTCCTCGTCCCTGCCTAAGAGACTGGGGGCATCTCAAAACTCTAACTCTTCTTTCTGTCAGGGCCGGGGGCTTTATTCTCATTGGCATCAAAGATAAGAAGCTGAAGCCCAGCCGGCCCTGCAGCCTGCACCAGGAGCTCTCATCATTGCTTCTGGGATCTTAATGGTGGCCAAAGGAGATGTGGGCTTCTCTGACTTTGGACTGCCCATCTCCTAAGGAAAGCCAAGGGATGAAGAAAGACAATGGTAATACCCCCAAAACAGAGCAGGCTGGAAGGTTGAGGCCCCAGAGGGACATTGGACTATCTGGCCTCAAAGAGAAGAAGGTAAGACTGAGACACCCTCTGTGTTCCTGAGATAGGGACCTTGCTAAAAAAACAAAGCTTTAGCCGGGCTCGGTGGCTAAGCCTGTAATCCCGTGCCTTTGGGAGGCTGAGGTGAGTGGATTGCCTGAGCCCATGGATTCGAGACCCGCCAGGGCAACTTGGCGAGCCCTCATCTCTACAATAAATAAAAAAAATCGGCCGGGCTCGGTGGCTCAGCCTGTAATCCCGTGCCTTGGGAGGCTGAGGTGAGTGGATTGCCTGAGCCCGTGGATTCGAGACCCGCCTGGGCAGGCGAAACTTCATCTCTACAATAAATCAAAAAAATCAGCCAGGCATGGTAGCACACACCTGTAGTTCCGGCTACTCGGAAGGCTGAGGCGGAAGGATCGCCGGAGCCCAGCAGGTCGAGACCGCGGTGGCCGGGAGCGGCCCCTGCACTCCAGTCTGGGCGACGGAGTGACTCCAACTCAAAAAACAAAAAAAAAACAAAGCTTATTGATGAGCTGAATTAAGCACTTTAATATAAAAACAGACTCTCCTGTCAGGGAGATGAAATTTGATGGGACAGGGATGATGGCACAAACTGATCATATTGAACAGAAATTAGGATGATCGTCTAGGTTACTGAACAACTTGCCCTGGGAAACACGGGGAGGTGTCTCAAGTCTGGGAGGGACAAGTGGAATCAGGCAGAACTTTCTGGAAGAGGTAGCCTGTGAGCTAATAGCATTTTCCTTCCATGCTTAAAAACTTACAAAGTGCCCTTCCTTGCCTGAGACAAAGACAAAAATTTGCCCTCAAATTTACACAGTTGCCTCAGCTGCTTAGCTGTCTGGCCAAGGAATGGCATAATTCCATTTCTCCTCTCTACCTTTCCTTGTTTTTTTCTTATGTATTGACATTAATGCATTAATTTTAAGTTGTGGTAAAATATATGTAATGTAAAATTTGCCATTTTCACCATTTTTTATTGTCCTATTTAGTGTTGTTAAATACATTTAAATTGTTATACAACCACAACTACCATCCATCTCTAGAACTTTTTTCCTCTTGGAAAACTAAAACTGCCATTGAACGATAACGCCCCATTACTGTCTCCCCTGGGCCTAACAGCCACTGTTCTACTTCCTGTCTCTATGTAGTTGATGGCTCTGGAGTACCCGATATGAATAGACTCACATAGTAGCAGGCCTTTTGTGACTGTCTTATTTCACCTAGCATAATGTCTTCAAGGTTCATCCGTGTTGTAGCACGTGTCAGAACTTCCTCTTTTTTTAGGGCTGAATAATATTCCGTTGTCCGTATAGGCCACATGTTGCTTTTACCTTTTGGCTATTATGAATAATGTTGCTATGAACATAGGTGTACAGATGTCCGTTCTAGTTCCTGCTTTCAGTTTTTTTTGAGTCTATACACAGATGTGGAATTGGTGGATTCAAAAATTCCATTTTTAATTTTTTGAGGAAGTATTATGTTTTCCATAGTGGCTACACCATTTTACATTCCCACCAGTAGAGCACAAGGCTTCCAGTTTCTTTACACCATTGACAGCATTTTGTTTTATAGTAGCCATTGTAATAGATGTGAATTGGTATCTTCTATCTTTCTTGCTGTCTCACCTACCACGGACACATCTGTGTTGCACCTACCCCAGACAACTCCCTTTGCCACAGTCTGCTGTATACAGTCACCCTTCACAGCTTCACACGGGGTATTCCTTCTGCCTGGAAGACCTGATGACCCCTCATCGTCACCCAGAGATGTTACTTGTCCCTGTATTTCTCCTCCCCATCTCACCTCTGAAGAAATCAAGCTTTTTCTTGTATTCCTCTAACTCTTTATTCATTCTTCTCTTTTTAAAACAAATACAACTTACATATAGAAAGGGAACAATTCTGTAAGTTTCGACAAACCATCACCACAATCAAGATTACAGTTTCATCACCTCATATTCCTGCAGAGCCTTGGTCATCAGCTTTCCTTCCTTTCTTGTGCCCCAGCTCCGGGTAAACACTCATCTGTGTTTTCTAACCATGGATTTCCCTTTTCTGGAATGTCATACGAGTGAATTATTGAGTAGACAGCCTTTTTGAGTTTGGCTTCTTTCCTATAGCATAATGCATTTTGAGGTTCAACCATGTTGTTGTTTGTAGCAGTAATCCATTCCTATTTATTGCTTAGCAATATTCCATTATTTGGCTGTGCCAAAGTTTATCTGTTCTCCAGCTAGAAATATCTGTGCTGTTGAATATTCACCTAAAGGTTTTGTGTGAATATAAACTTTAATTTCATGAGTAAATAGCAAGAAATGGGATTGCTCAGCTGTGTGTTAAGTACGTTCTTCAACTATACTAAAAACTGCCAAACTATTTTCCCAAGTGGCTACATAATTCTGCATTCCCACCAGCAGTGTATGAGAGGTCCAGTTATGTGGCATCCTCACCAGCCTTTGGTATTACTGAGTTTATAATGTTATTTTAGCCATCCTGATATGGGTATCTCACCACATGTGTATTTTCCTGATGATGAATAATATTGAGTTCCTTTTCATTGTGTATTTTGTCACCTGAATATCTTTCTTGGTGAAGTGTCTATTAAAACCTTTTTCTCATCTCTTATTCACTTGCTTATTTTCTAACTAGCGAGTTTTGAGAGTTATTTATGGAATCTGGTTAAGTCACTTATAAGTATGTGATTTGCAAACTTTCTCCCAGTGAATTGACTTTTCATTCTTTTAAAAGTGTCTGTCAAAGAGCAGAGGTTCTTAATTTTTGTAAAGTTCAATTTATCAGTTTGTTCTTTGATAGGTTATACTTTTGATGTTGTATCTAGGAAATCTTTGCCTAACCTAAGGTCACAACGATTTTCTCCTGTTTTCTTTAGAAGTTTTATACTTTCAGGTTTCATATTTGGGTCTGTGGTCCATTTTGAGCCGATTTTTTGTGAATGAAGCAAGGTATAGATTAAGATCCTATTGTTTAATCACTATTTGTTGAAAAGACTATCCATTATCCATTGTGTTGCCTTTTCAGCTTTGTTGAAAATCAGTTGATGACATATGTGTGGTCTACTAATAGACTCTCTAATTTTGTTCTATTAATCTATACGTCTCTCCTTTTCCAATACCACCCTGTCTTGATCACTGTAGCCTTTGTAGTCAGCCTTAGAAACAGATAACATGAGTTGTCCAACTCTGATCTTTTTTCAAAATAGTTTTGCCTATGAGTGGTATTCCTTTGCTTTTCTTGGAATCAGAACAATGGGTCATATACAAAATCCCACTAGAATTTTTAAAGAAAATTTGTTGAATCTATATTAGAGTTGAAATCTTAATGAAATTGAGTCTTTCAGTCCATGAACTTGGAAGATCTTATCCCTTATTTAGGTTCCCAAGTGGCTACATAATTCTGCTTTCCCACCGGCAGTGTATGAGAGGTCCAGTTATGTGCCATTCTCACCAGGCTTTGGTATTATTGAGTTTATAATGTTATTTTAGCCATCCAAATAGGCGTATCTTATCACATGTGTATTTCCCTGATGACTAATGATGTTGAACACCTTTTCATGTGTGTATTTTGTCATTTGAATGTCTTCCTTGATTAAGCATCTGTTGTGTTTTTCATCAGTGTTATGGTTTTCAGCATCTAGATGTTGCCCATATTTTGTTATTTCAGGTGTTTATCTTCAGTTCCCAATTGTTCATTGCCTGTACGTAACTGTCATCAGTTTCTGGATGGTGATCTCATGCCATGTGCCCTTTCTAAATTCACTTATTAGTTCTAGTCACTCTTCTTGGTGAACTATTAGGGATTTTCTTCATAGAAGTATCTGTTGCTTAATATTTTTCCCTGTGAGTTATTTTATTTTTATTTTATTTTATTCCAGATATTTTTAATAAAGGTGATAAGTTTTACTACAGACTGATGTCTCTTTTTTGAATCCAAAAAGTTTGTGCCAATATAAGATAAGGCAGACAATATAAATTCATGTGAATACTAGAAATTTAGACAAATAAACAGAAAATACCAAAATTAAGCAGAGAATCCACTATACATGCAATTCAAGCCACAAGTTCCTGGGGTATCATTTCAGAGACTGAACCTCATTCAACCTTTCTGTACAATGATTTCTCTACCTCTAAAAGAGGATGAAATATCAGCCCTGCTCGGTTTGCAGAGTTGTCGAGAAAAATAGTAATAGATGAAAGTTATTTGTGATGTTACCCATGCACAAGCTAAGTTTCGCATGCCTGGCCTTGAAAACCAACGAAGAAAAATTTTCCCAACAGAAGACAGCGAATCTTGACTCCAAATCTCACTGCTCTGGGCTCTTGCTCAACTTGATAAGCAGGAACATCCATGTTTTTCTGTAAGCATTTGCCTCCAGTATTCCTGAGAATTTTCAGGTGCGTGTATGAGTGCAATAAAAATGTTCTCTACTCTCCACAAGTGTGAGAGTCTCAGATAAGGACACTAAACCTCAAACAATTGCTGGGAGCAGCGGTGGGTAGGACAGAGAGTGGTGGGAGAATTGGCGTTGTGACCGCACTGCTCTGGCCTGCCTCCTCCCCCCTCCCTCTAACTGAGCCAGGACGTGCTTCTGCCTATGTTTTGGGGATCTCTGGCTTCTTCTTCGGCCCAGGACTTCCTTCTGCTGGTTCCCATGTAGAGCTCTGCAGCTGTAGCCCTTGGTAGCCTGAACCATTTGGTCTTCAGTTGCTAGGACCCTTGCAATTATGCCACGTATGTCAGCATATTTTATTTTATTTTTCATAGTGGTTTATTGTGTTACTAGACTGGTGAATGTTGGAAAATGACTTCTCAAAAACACGCCAAACGTGAATAATCAAATGGACAGAGAGAATGTGTGTATGGTATGAAAGCAGGAGCATTTGTAACTTCCCTCTTTGCAGGCAGCCCTCTGTATCTGTGGATTCAACCACCTATAGATGGAAAATACTGAAAAATAAAAGCAACAATAAAAAGTAATACAAATTAAAAGGCAGTACAGTATAACACCTACTTATGTAGCATTTGCATTGCATTCGATATTATAAATAATCTCGAGATGATTTAAAGTGTACAAGAGGATGTGCATAGGTTACATGCAAATACTGTGCTAATTTATATAAGGGAGTTGGGCATCAGTGGATTTTGGTGTCCACATGAATCCTGGAATCAATCCCCTGTGAATACCTAGGGATGGCTGTACTTTGTTGTGTCCTGTGACTTTCTTATGATTAGGAAAGATTAGCAATAATGTAAACCAACATGGAATACAAAAAGTGACAGATAATTTCAAGTACCTATTTTTAACATACATGTTATTCTTGATCGTCACTCTTCATAGTAATCATTCTTTTAAAAATATAAACAATTTTATATTTTTAAATATAAAAATCATTTTATACTATCCAATCAGATAATATAAAAATATGTTTTAAAAAGGATGGGCTCAGTGGCTCATGCCTATAATCTCAGCACTTTGGGAGGCCAAGGTGGGAGGATCACTTGAGGCCAGGAGTTCGAGACCAGCCGGAGCAACATAGTGAGACCATGTCTCTACAGAGAAATTAAAGAAAATTAGCTGGGCATGGTGATGTGCTCCTGTAGTCCCAGCTACTTGGGAGGTTGAGGCAGAAGGATGGCCTGAGCCTAGGAGGTCCAGACTGCTGAGCCATGATCATGCTGCTGCACTCCAATCTGGGCAACAGAGTGAGATCCTGACCCCCTCAAGAAATATATATATATGTATTTTAGGGGCCCCATATGTATAGAGGACTCCCTGGGAAAAAAGATGCTTTTTGGAGTGTGGGCCCCTTGTAGCACAGGATTCCCCTACTAGGTAAGTGTTCTAGGAACCCATCGGCATCAGTGCAACCAGCTAGTATTGTGAGAGGCTGCATTCAGCTTCAGTGAGTTGTTTCTGGTTTTTGTGGGAGATTCTTTCAGCGCATTTGCCTGTTTCATGATGAGTGACTTATGAGTACACCTGTCCACATCGTGCTGAGTGTTCAACAATTTTTCACTAAGAATGGCATGGCACCCATGTCTCACCCTCCTTATTCACCCAATTCACTCCAAGCGACTTTTTTTTGTTGTTTCCCCAGAAGAAAAAAGTCCTCAAAGAAAAACATTTTGCCCATGTGGAAGAGGTGAAATTTAAAAAGGCAGAAGGACTGAAAGGCATCAAAGTTGATGAGTTCGAAACTGTTTTGAGCAGTGGAAAAGGTGTCTCAATAGATATATTGTATCAAATAGGGACTATGTTGAAGGTGACTGAAGTGTAAATGTGTAAGAATAAATACGCAATGTTTTATAAATAAATTCCAGGGATTTTTGGCTCCCCACTTGTAGTTTATATGTATATTGTTTGTACGTGTATTCTAAAGATTTCATGGACTTGATAGCATTGACTGCTAAAATATTTTTAAAATTTCGTAAGTCATAATAGAGAAATCAGGCATAATATATTTTATTCACAATATCAAGCCAAAATATATTTCTTCTCCACACACATTTAAAAGTTGCTAAAAATATATATATATTTTAAAAAAGCATTGTTTGTTATATCTTCTCAGTGAATTAATAACCTTTATATTAAGACTGCATTTTTTAGTAGTTGAGAAGTTTTTTAATGTATTGGATTCCCCAAAGTATATAGAAAATCCCCATAACTTCTTTTTTTTTTTTTTTTTTTGAGTCGGAGTCTCACTCTGTTTCTTGGGCTGGAGTATAGTGGCACACTCACGGCCACCACAACCTCAACCTGCTGTGCTCAGGCAATCCTTCCTCCTTAGCCTTCCAATTAGCTGGAACTACAGGCATGTGCTACCACTCCCGGCTAAGAAATACCCTTAACTTCTGTACTTTAAATTATATTCCACTTTAAAGCATTTTATTTCCTTTAATTGATTAGTTACATCACTAGAGTATATTTTGAGCTTTATAGTCTATACATACAAATAAGACTGAGCTAGCCACCAAAAAGAATTACTAATACACACACATACATATTTCCACAACTTAAAGTACACCGATCAGTTTCAGTAATTGCATAGCCTGCATTGCTGCACTTAAAGGTCAATGCTACCATTCACAATAGCCACTAAAAAATGAAATACCTTGGCATCCACCTAACCAGAGAAGTGAAAGACCTTTACAAGAACTACAAAACACCGTACAAAACAATCAAGAATGACACAAACAAATGAAAAAATATCCCATAGTAATGGATTGGAAGAATCAGTGTTGTCAAGATGTCTGCTCTACCCAACGCAATCTGCAGATTCAATGCAATACCCATCAAGTCACCAACATCATTTTTCTCAGACCTGGAGACAACAATGCTGAATATGCAAGCAGAAAAAGAGCACAAGCAGTCAACAACCCTCAGCAAAAGGAACAGAGCAGGAGGTACCTCACTTCCAGACTCTAAACTTTACTACAAGACTGGCCTACTATCCAGGATGTACAAAGAACTTAAACAAAATGAAAGGAAAAAGAACAAGCCACCCCCATTAAAAAGTGGGCACAGGACATGAATAGACACTTTTCAAAAGACGACATACAGGTAGCCAACAGATGCGTGAAAAAATGCTTAGCCTCATTAATCATCAGAGAAGTGCAAATCAAATAGATACCACCTAACTCCAATAGGGATGGCCCTCATCCATAAATCAAAAAACAACAGATGCTGTCACAAGTGTGGAGAAAAGGGAATGCTTCTGTTGGTGGGAGTGCAGGCTAGTTCAACCACTGTGGAAAGCAATTTGGCGATTCCTAAAAGAACTAAAAACTGACCTTCCATATGATCCAGCAATCCCTCTCCTGGGAATATTCCCACAGTAACATAAATCGTTCTATGAAAAAGACACCCACACGTGCATGTTTGTAGCTGCACTATTCACAAAACCAGGGGACCAACCCCACTGCCCATCAAAAGTGGGCTGGATAAAGAAAATGTGGTACATATACACGATGAAGTATATCAAGCCATAAAGAGGAACAAAATCATGGACTCCGCAACAAATTGGATGGAGTTGGAGGCCATCGTACTTAGTGACCTATCACAGAAACAAAGAACTGAATACCAAATGTTCTCACTCATAAGTGGGGCCTAAACGTTATTACATCAGCGCAAGGGAGGAATTAGCAATCGATGGACACTGCCAAGGGAGGGTGAGAGGAAGGGGGCATGTCGCATCACAGAGGATACCTGGTCCTAAACCAGGGGAAGTGAGGGCCAGTTGGAGGTCCAAGTGCATCTGCACGTACCTACTTGTGTAGCTAATCCTGATTTGTACCCACCTGTTTATAATTTTTTAAAAAGCTAAACACTGGTTACCCAGCCATGTGTAGAGTATTGTACAACATTTTGTTGTGTTTTTCAGAATGTATTACAAATTATTATTTTAAGAGTGTGCAGGTGTGCATTTTGGCTTACAGAGCTGTTTTTTAATATTCATCTATGGTATTCTCTTGGCAAAGAAAATGTACACTTGTTCCCACTGCATGACTTTAGCAGATCAGTAGACATCCTAGGAATACTCAAAGGAAACAGTCCTGGGTTATGGAAAATATCTCATAAAACATTGGTATCTTTCTATCTTATCTGTGACAGTTGGTTATGTTATTGTACCTTTAATATTAACTTTGAATGAGGAATTTAACTTTTTTTTTTCTTTTTGAGTTGGAGTCTCACTCTGTCACCCAGACTGGAGTGCAGTGGCATGCTCCTGGCCACCGCAGCCTCGACCTCCTGGGCTCTGGCGATCCTTCCGCCTCAGCCTTACAAGTAGCTGGAACTACAGACACGCGCTACCACGCCCGACTAATTTATTTATTTATTTATTTATTGTAGAGATGAGGTCTCTCCAAGTTGCCCAGGCGGGTCTCGAACCTGTGGGCTCAGTCAATTCACTTACCTCGGCCTCCCAAGGCACGGGATTACAGACTGAGCCACCAAGCCCAGCCAAATTTAACATTGTTAAATGAGCTTCTAAAGACTTATAATTTAGGTTTGTATTTCTATAAATTGTTCTAATTCTGGATTATGGTGCTTATTCAACCCCAATTACTTTATTAAATTGAAAGAAGTATTATACATTTTGGTTACTTCCTGAGAACAGGAAGTTGTCAGAATTGCCATACTTAGATCGTAACTAGCAGTCCATTCAGTCCTAGATGTGATGTCTAATTACACAGAGAGGTCGTTAATAGATGACGTGAGCTTCCGAATCTCTGGTTTCTTTAGTAATGTGTGAGTGAATGAGTCAACATGTACTACAAGCATTGACTGTAAGTTTAGCTCAGTGCTGGAGAAGATCACAAAAAGATGTACAGTTTTCTGGGAGCTTTCCTTATTGTAGTGATAATGAGAAATACAAGTAAAAAAGGATTAGAAAATTATCTAATTATCCAGTTCTACATTGAGGTACAGTGCTGGGAGATCTGAGAATGTCTGTATCTATAGTCATCAGAGGATGTTTTATGTAAGAGTACAATATTTAAGTTGGCATTAGAGATGAAGAATTTTCTGAGGCAAAGGAGATAAAATGGGAAGCCATGAGCTCAGGACAGATCAGGAGAATGTCAGACAGTAATTGTGTGTGAAAACCCCACTGATTTGAAAAAGGTTGAAGGTGATTTTTTTGACTTTTTGTTTTAAACTTATTTACATTTACTGAAAAGTTGCAAACATAGTGCAGAGAATTCTCATATACCCTTCACCTAGCTTCCCCCTAATGTTCACACCTTCGTTATTGATAATTACCAAACCTGGAAATTAACATTGGTACAATCTATTACATAACTAGAAATCTTATTTTAATTTCACTAGTTCTTTCACTGATGGTGTTCCGGGACCCAGTTCAGGATCACAGACTGCATTTAGTTGTAGTATCTCTTCAGACTCCTTCAATCTGTGACAGTTCCTTATCTTTCTTCCTCTTTCATGACATTGACATTTTTGAAGAGCACTAGCTACTTATCTTGTAGAATGTTTGTCACTTTAGATTTGTATAATTTTTTCATGATTACAATGAGGTTATGCATTTTTAGCAAGACTGATACAGAAACAGTATCTTGCCTTTCTCAAGGGCATTGTAACAAAGGATACATTATATCAAAATATCTTCTTACTGGTGTATTAACATTGATCACTTGGTTAAGGTGGTATCTGCCAGACTTATCTGCTGTAGAGTTACTCATTTTTCATTGGAAAGTTGTAAAATATCTTGGGGAGACATACTTTGAGACTATATAGGTGTTCTTAGACCGCTAATTTTAACATCCCTTGGTGTATTTTGCCTGAACCAATTTTCTTTTCTTTTTTTTTTTAACTCAGTTACTTTAAATTTTATAATTTTCTGGCTTATACTTAGACTGTGAGGTTTTGTTTTGTTCTATTTTCATTTTTATTGTTTTATATCATTGGGGAAAAATACTGGAAGTCGAAGGTAACTTTTTTTTATATTTTTGAGTTAAAAAAATTTTTTTTTATTTTAAAGATGTGGGGTAGAATTCAGGGTTAGGTATATAAGTGAACACTGTACAGGTAAAGTTTGGGCCTCCCCTTGGTCCCCACTTTACTGGATTTGAAATCAGGTACCCCCATTGATGTAGTGTCCACACCGCCACACTGGAAGTATTCTACCACTGCCCATCCCTTTCTTATAGTATTATGGTAAATGTTCAGAGTCTCCTTGTGAGAGAGAACATATGGTACTCTGTTCTTTGTTTCTGTAATAGATCATTGAGTATGATAGACTCTAAATCCATCCAAGTTGCTGTGAAGTCCATATGTTTGTCCTTCTTTATGGCTGCATAATATATGTGTAACACA
>CAUYQG010073266.1:0-82252 GCA_963574415.1 Tarsius wallacei | reverse complement strand
TCTGTTTATTGTTGGTGTATAGAAATGCAACTGTCTTTTGCAAGTTTACCTTATACCCTAAGATTTTGCCAAATTCCTTTATTAGTGCAAGGAGGTTTTTGAGAGATTCTCTTGGGTTTTCAAGTATAAGATTGTGTCATCCATGAAGAGAGATAACTTAATTGAGGAAGGACATTTAATCAGTATAGTGATACAAAACTTATTTCAGAAAAACTTTCAGATTGTCTTTCCTCTGCTCTTATACTAACACAACAACAATCAATACACGAGGCTTCTGTGAGCCCAAAATATGTGGGGAATCCTCTCCATCAGCAAGCAAGCCATTCTACAGTGGATACCTACTGGGTGTCCTTCAATTCATCTCCAATACTATATACCTAGAGATAGTGCAGGTTCCACAGGTTGAGGATGGCCCACCAGACTGCGTCCTTACCCACCTTCAGACCCAATCCCAAGTCTGGGCCTCTAGAACATCTGACACTGCTTCCCATACCCCACTTCAGGTTCAATTAAATTTCTGGAGCAGCTCCTCACATTCAGGGAAACACTTTCTTAATATTTATTAGTTTTTTTTTTTTTCAGTTGGAGTCTCACTCCATTGCCCAGACTGCTGCGCTCACAGCCCCCGCAGCCTAGACCTGAGATCAGACAATGCTTCTGCCTCAACCTTCCAAGTAGCTGAAACTACAGGTGTGCATTACCACACCTGGCTTAACATTTATTAGTTCATTATAGAGACTATTACAAAGGATACAGATGAAGAGATACATAGGGCAAGGTATGAGGGAAAGGGTATGGAGCTTTCATGCCCTCCCTAGGTACATTAACCTTTAGGTACCTTGGATTCAGTAACCCAGAAGGTCTTCATTCTGTCCTCTTGGGTTTTTATTACACAGGCATAATTTTATTACACAGGTATAACTGGTAATTAGTGATCAACTGGACCAGTAGTATCTAACCTTTTGGATTCCCTGGGCTGCATTGAGTAAAGAAGAATTGTCTTGGGCCGCATATAAATTATACAACATAGCTAGTGCATATGCATAATAAGACCTTAAAAAATGTTTTTTATTATAAAGTTAGAAAAGTGAGAACAATATAAAACAAGTGGGAAATTAGAAAAACTAATTTATCAAAGTTTGATTTGATGGAAGTGGTCACAATTCTTAGTGAGTTCTCAAGGTGAGTTTTCATCAGAAATTTTGTTCAAGTTTTGCTCTTCATGCACTGCATAACTGAAAACAGCTGCTCATAAATATATGTGCTGCTGAAAAGTGAAGTCATGAATAAGGCTCATGTGACTGTTAACTTCAAAAATGGAACTATGCACAGAGAAAGCAAACACTAACAAACAAATAATGTTAAAAGATTGTGTGGGGTACATCATTAGCAGTCCTGAATAACATGCAGCCCATGGGTCACAATGCCTAAACCAGATCTTCGACCTCTCTCTCCTCCCTATGGTTTGGGTGTGGGGATGAAACCCTTTAATCATGTCCTTGGTCTTTTGTCCCATCCTGAAGTTTAAGTCAGCATTAGCATACAAAAAGAAAGCAGTCTATAGTCTTCAAGGATTCTAGGAGTTGTAAGCCAGGAAACAAAGACAAAAATCAAATTTGTATTTAGCAGTATCACACCTATTAACAAAGAAAACTCTTGGACCAGAGTATTTCACCAATGAATTCGACCAAATGCTTAGAGAGTTAAAACAAATCTTCCCCCTTTTCAACATCACTTCTAAAACAAGAAAGTATAGGCTAACCATTTATAATATGAAAAACTGAAATCCAAAATGGTCCAAAATCCAAAACATCTTGAGTGCTGACATGATTCGACAAGTGGATAGTTCCATAAGAGTCCTTAACCCAAACTTTGTTTCATGAACAAAATTATTAAATATATTGTATAAAATTATCTTCAAGCAATGTGTAAATAAAACACATACATTTCATGTTAAGACTTGGTTCCTACAGCCAAGCTATGCAAATAGTCAAAGAAAAAAAATATGTGAAATCCAAAACACTTCCAGTCTCCAAGCATTTTCAATAAGGGATACTCAATCTGTACTTCCCAATTTATAAGACAAATATTCAGATAAAAAAGGCAGGTAAGGGGACTGGAAGAAATAAAAAAAGGCCAATTTTTTCAGAATACAGGTACAAAAATCTTCAACAAATTACTAGCAACAAATCAGCAGCATATTAGAGAGACCATGAAATATCATGACCAAATAGAATTATCCCAAAATTCCAGCCTGGAAAATTTGACAAGATCTCACATCTACAGTTAAAAAAAAAAAAAAGCTGGGCATGGTGGCACGTGTCTGTCTGTAGTTCCAAATACTTGGAAGTCTGAGGTAGAAGGATCACCTGAGTCCAGCAGTTCCAGGCTGCAGTGGCCACGAGCTTGTCACTGCACTCCAGCCTAGGTGACAGAATGAGACTCTGACTCAAAAAAAAAAAAAAAAAAAAAAATTAGCCAGATGTGGTGGCACATGCCTGAAGTTCCAAGAAAAGGGATTAGAGCGGGTACTATCCTGGCCATGTTCTTTTCCCCTCGGGCTTCTTGCCTGAACACGCAGGTCATGTTGAAGCCATGAGTGAAGTGTTTTGGCCTCCTGATCACATATTGCAGCTATGCATTGTGAATATTCTTACGTAACTTTCTTTGAGTCTGTCCTGGGCTGATTCACATCAGATCAATGCCCAAATCCTCTGGTTCTTTTTTAGTTCAGAAACCACCTGGGCCACTTGGTGAGACCTCATCTCTACAATACATCAAAAAAAATTAACCGGGCGTGGTAGTTCTGGCTATTTGGAAGGCTGAGGCGGAAGGATTGCTGGAGCCCAGCAAGTCAAGGCTGCAGTGGATGGGAGCAGCTACTGTACTCCAGTCTGAGTGACAGAGTGAGACTCCAACTCAAAAAAAAGAAAAAGAAAAATTATCTGAATAAATGTCACTATCTTTTCATAATAAAACTAATTTTTAAAACTAGGAATACTAGGGAACTTTTCCAACAGTTTGAAGATCATATCTAACATCATTAAATGGTAAAAGACTTAAAGCTTTTCCTACATCAGGAACAAGACAAGCATACCTACCTTTTACCATCTGTCGGGTGACACACTCCCAGTGACAACAGGAGTACAACCTGAATATGGCCCCAAGCAAGGGATTAGAGCGGGTACTATCCTGGCCATGTTCTTCTCCCCTCGGGCTTCTTGCCTGAACACGCAGGTCATGCTGAAGCCATGAGTGAAGTGTTCTGCCCTCCTGATCACATATTGCAGCTATGCATTGTGAATATTCTTACATAACTTTCTTTGAGTCTGTCCTGGGCTGATTCACATCAGATCAATGCCCAAATCCTCTGGTTCTTTTTTAGTTCATTATGATACTAAAAATCCCAGCCCTGGAGAGAATTTTCAACTATAGTGTGTATATGTGACATATGGATAAGCATGATCTCACATTATGCCTGAGCATGAGAAACCCCACCCTTTTCATGCTTAGCCCCACACTCCACCATATAAAAAATATTAGATATCCACATAGGTTTTTATAGTCGGGAGTGGTTTTTTTCCTGTCCAGCAAGCCGCTCCCAGACCATCTGCCCTGTAAGTAAGATCCAGAATAAAGCCTATGTCTTGCCCTTTGTCTCTGGATTATTTTTTTGGCCTTATGGACATACTGCTTTCCCTTTTGGAGTGTTTGGGAGTCTGACACTATACCACTTCTATTCAACATAGCAGAGCATTTAGGCAAGAAAAGGAAAAAAAGAAAACTTATTAAAAAGAAAACGAAGAAGTAAAGAATTGCAAATGTCTTATATTTTAAAAACTCTAATCCACAAATAATTCAGTAAAATGGCAGGCACAAAAAAATCAATTTTGTTTCTATATACAGCAATGGACACCCTGAAAGAAAATTAAGAAAATAATTCCATTTACAATAGCAGCAAAAGAATGATAAGTACTTAGGAATAGTTTAATCAAAGAGCAACTCTTAAGAGTGTTGAAAAAAAACTGATATACAAGAAATAAACCATTGTATCTTTGGTTAATTAATTTTCAGCTAAGACCAATGGAGTAAGAACGTTCTCTTCAAATAACAGTGCTGGGAAAACTGGATATTCACTCGGAAGAATGAAGTTGGACTCTTATCCTCATATTATTCACAAAAATCAAATCAAATTGAATCTAAAATAAAAATTTGTGTGATTTCATTTCTATGAGGTACCTAAAAACAGGAAATTCAGAGACAGAATATACATTAGAGGTTACCAGGGACTGGAGAATGGTGAAAATGGGAATTATTACTTAAAGAATTTGCTTGAGGTGATAAAATATTTTGAAATACAAAGCAGTTGGCTGAACTTGGTGGCTCAGCCTGTAATCCCAGCACTTTGGGAGGCTGAGATGAATGGATTGCTTTAGCCCGTGGGTTCGAGACCAGCCTGGGCAACTTGGCAAGACCACATCTCTACAATAAATAAAAAATTAGGTGGGCACAGTAGCATGTGCCTGTAGCTGTGGCTACTTGGAAGGCTGAGGTGGAAGGATTGCTGGAGCCCAGCAGGTTGATGCTGGAGTGGCCATGAGTGTGTCACTGCACTCCAGTCATGGGTGACAAAGTGAGACTCCAACTCATTAAAAAAAAAAAAGAAATATAAATATAAAGCACTTAAGTTGCACAATATTGTGAACACACTTAATGCCACTGAATTGTCAAGTTAAAAGAAGTTGGCTAACATTTTCATATACATTAATATAGGTATTTTACACCACAATAAAAAATAGTAAATAAAAAACCCACAATGCTGGCATTTTGCAAGGACAAAAACAAATTAGGTTGAGTAAATGTGTTTAAAAATTTTTGCTAGGCCAGGAGTGGTGGCTCAAGCTCATGATCCCAGCCCTTTGGGAGGCCGAGGTGAGGGGGATTGCCATAGCCCAGAGGTTTGAGAACTGTCTAGGCAACTTGGTGAGACTTCATCACTACAATAATCAAAAAATTAGATGGGTGTGGGAGTGCGCACCTGTAGCTCAGATACTTGGAAGGCCGAGGCAGAAGGATTGCCTGAGCCCTGCAGGTCAGTGCTGGAGTGGCCGTGAGCGTGTCCAGCCAGGATGACGAAGTAAGACTTCAACTTAAAAAAAAATTTTGCTAGATCTCAAGTTGTTATATAGACAAGAAAAAGATTTTCTTATTTAACTTATGGAATAAATTTCATTCATTTCTGCTTATCAGAGTAAGGTCAGCATTCCTCTGAATTAAAGATAAAAACAACTTACTTGCTGGAACAATGCAATAATAAGTCAATGACGAATGTCTGCCAGGCTTTTTCTTTACAAAGTGCATCCAAGGTTGTCGGAATTAAAGCAAAACACAATGTCATCACTTCCAATGCTTCACAGCAAACGAGTTCATCTTCCAACTCCAGCTCTTTGCTTGCATTGGTGGTCTATAAAGTTATAATCAGGAGCAAATTAATATAAAATATATTTAAGGAGAAATTCACAAATCCTGTAGTTATCACTTAAAATTACCTATCACTAAAGACCAGACTCTTCACTTCAGTTACTGAGACCTTTGGGAATATATCCAAGTAGGATTAAAGGAGCTTCTTAGTGAAAGTCAAGTATTACTCACTTTCTTATTCTAAGTGTAAGTGGTGTTTTCTGTATTTCTGCTTTAATCATAATTCCTTTTAAGGAATCACTATGGCATTGCAGTGTGTTGTGTGTCTTTGACTAGTTCCTACTGTAGAACCTACCTTGAATGTCATTTTATTCAAAAAGCAATCACACAAAAGTTCAGGAAAGCTATGGAAGACTTTTGCAACTTAAATGATACTCAGGTAGGTAGCTAATAATTTTGAATCTGATCCTATCCATCAAAATGTAACCAATACATAGCATCTGGAATGGAAAAGGTATCAATGCCATTACCCACTTTCCCTTTTAAAATATAGTCAAGTACCAGCCAAGAAAAAGTGAGACCTTGTCTTGACCCCAGCCCTTCCCCACTCCCACTCCCAAAATAGGCCAGGCATTGTGGCATGCACTTACTATCCCAGCTATAAAAGGACTGCCTGAGTCCAGGAGGTTGAGGTTTTGGTGAGCAGTGATCATGCCACTGCACTACAGTCTGAGTGACAGAGTGAGACACTGACTCAAAACACACACACACACACACACAAACACACACACACACACACACACACACACACGCACCAGAGCAGTAAAATGCTAAGGAATAAAAGAGCGAAACATAGTGTTATTTCTGTAAATAATTTGCTTAACCCACTTCGAAGCTAGGATAATAACTATAAAAGGTAGAACTCTTCCTGCTTTTGAGAGTTCTAAAAGAAACGAGTAAAATACTTTAATGCCACTAATTCCCAAATCTACAATTACCAAAAATTTACATGGGACAAAAACACAAATAAAGAATAATGGAAATGGGAAAAGGCAGATTCATTACAGTACATCTATATTCAATTTAATAAGAAGTTAAAATATAAAGCTGTAAAAAATTGTATTCTCATTTTAACTATAGGTAGCAGCTAATTTTAATTAGATTGAAGTGACCTGGTCTTTAAAGAATAAACACTTAATCACATGTACCATTAAGCAATTTTTTCTTCAGTGAAATATTTTTCTGTAATAATTCTTACCATCTCATAAATTTTAGTTATTTCTTCATTTGGGCTAAATACTAGTTCCAATGCCCCACATCCTGATGCCCAGATAATTTTTTGTATAGCTCTAATTACATAAGTGTCAGGCATATATCTTGAAGCCTGAAAGAAAAGGAATAATTAAATGTGCTGAAAGAATATTAACGTAAATAAGCAGGAAAACAAAACATTTCTCTTTGTGAAAGAAGTAGTTGAAATGGTGTAAAGAAGTATGCTTCAGATTGTGTTCAAAATCCATTTTTCTATTATATCACTGCACACATAATATTTAAGTGTGTACCTCCAACAGAAAAGGATATTATTTTTGACTTAACCAGTTATTCTGACAGCTTACAACATTAAAATAGTTCCTTATTATCATCTAATGTCTAGTCCATCTTTAAATTTCTCTAATAGCTCAAATTTATCCAATTGCTTCAAAAAAAAAAACAGAAAAAAATTCCTCAATGCTTAATTTTTTGAAGAAAAAAAGATTTCTAAATATATCATGTGAATTCTTTTTCCAGAACTAAATTTCAAACTGACTGAAAAACATATATATTGATATTTACACAGAAAGAAAAAAACAGAATTGATAATTTATTTGTATCATTGTTAATCTGAACGATTTGTTTTAAAGTAAGAGTTTCTGTACTGGTTAGGGTTATTAATAAGTAATTACTATAAGCTAATTTTATGCTAATTTTATATCTGTGATTCAGATGGCTGGTATTCGGATTTGCTCTGTATCTAAACATGTGACTTAAAAATAGTACTTAAATCAACAGTGTATAAACAACATAGTAATTTATTGACTTTTATCCTGCTGTAGATATTCATTGGCTTGTTTCATCTTAGGTTTAATGTGTGTAAATCACTACGTATATTGGAAATCTGTTTAGAAAAACTATTTCACGTTCAGTATTGTCCATAGCTATTTTTGCTTAATGTAAACATTTAATTTTTAGAATGCACATCTCTATTAAAAAAGACAAAAAACAACAACAAAAAACAAAGTTACCCTGGGTGTATTTGTTGGGTACTAAACACATCAAGTCATGTAATATGACTTCCCACATGAAGGGAAAAGATGTTTAACAGCAATACCCACAAAGTATGCATCAGGTTAAGGTCTGACGGGTGATGCGTACACAAAAGTCCCATATTTCTTCACCACTGTACAATACATTAAAGTAACCAAAACCCACCATCCTCCAAGTTAGTTAAATAAAATTTAAAAATATATACAACAGCATTATTTCTAGCAATTAAAATGTCCATCAACAGATAAATGGCTTAAAACATGTAGAATGACCATAAAATGGAATATTGCTCAAAGTAGAATAACATACAGATATATAAAATGACACAGATAACTTTTAAACTTAAACTGATTAAAAATCTAGACACAAAAGAGTATAAAGTATACAATTCTGTTTTCACAAAATTTAAGCAAATGAAAACTATTACACTTACAAAAGGCAGATAAGTGGTTGTGGGGGCCAGGGACAAACAAAAGTATAAACTTTTGGTCACAAGAAAGTCTTTGGAACCAATATAAATGTTCTTTTCCTTGACTGTATGTGTAGTTTAAGCATATATCAAAATGCATTTAATCTAGATTATACAATGTTAAATATACCTCAAAAAGGTTGTTTAGGCTGGGTGCAGTGGTTCATGCCTAGGATCCCAGGACTTTGGGAGGCTAAGGTGGGAGTATTGTTTGAGCTCAGCCTGGGCTACATAAGTTCTACACAAAATTTAAAAATTAGCTGGGCATGGTGGTGAAAGCCTGTCATTCTAGCTTCTTGGGGGCTGAGTCAAGAAGATCACTAGAGCCCAGGAGGTTGAAATTGCAGTGAGCTGTGAGCATACCACTGCACTCCAGCCTGAGCAACATTACCGGGAGGTTCCAACTAAAAAAAAAAACCCAAAAGGCTGATTAAAAAATTTTAAAGCTTAATATAAGTATTATTAATAAGTACTAGGTTAAATATAACTTTATGACTTTTAAATAAGATTTTTAAGATAGACAAAGTGTTTTGGGCCTCAAAATATTTAGCCTCAAACTGTGATAGCTTTATTTACTTATGAGTAAACAGAAATCATTCTGGATCCCAGAGCTTTCAAAGTTTAACACTAACCTCATCAGACATTTGCTGTGCAAGAACTATCGACATATTTCTTAGAATGCATTCAGATGAAGGATTAGGAATGATCTGAAGGGCACTTTGTAGCACCACTGCTTGATCGTGAGTAACCTGGTTAATCTGAAAAAAGTTAATCATTTTACTTCAAATAAAAATATAACTTAATTCCAAAACTTTTGCATAAAAAAACCAACAGTTTGCTCCTCACTCATCACTACTTCCTCAGAGTGTTATCCCTTTTCTTATCCTCTATAGAATTTAGTGGATTGAATAAAAATCAATTCAGATTACTAACACTGGTTAGTTGCCTTTCAGAGTGCTTCTATAAACTCAGATTTTAAATGAATTCAATATTTTGCCCTCCTCTGGGCATATCCTTCTTCTGGACTCTCCTTTCAACACATGACTCTGCCTACCATGATAAGATAGGAAAAATTGGGAATAACAGATAAATAATCCTTTAAAACTAAGCTTATACCTCTTGCTACTTACTTGTTAGTTTTGAGGCTGTTCTTTATTTTGCTCACAGTTAATTTTGCAACCTATACTCTAATGTACATTTCACAAATAAGCTGCAATCTCTCACAGTTTACCTCTCTTCTCTATCTCCGCTAAAAACTTCCCTTTCTCAGTAATGTTTCATTTAAAAAGTCTTATTAAAAACAGAGATTTTAAGAAATTCAAAAGTCTTGGTGAGGTGATACTGTAACTATCAAGTGGGAAAGCATAGCAATGAACTCTCATTAGATTAGCAGGACTGAATTGCTTCCAGCACCTCTTTTCAACTTTAATAAGAAGTGTACAATTTCAAATGTTAGATATACTTTATTTTAATTCTTCAAGAAGTTTTTGAGAATCTACTAGCCAGGTACAACTACATAAGATTTCACATTTAAAAAACTAAGTTGGCAAAGGTGGTAAATTTTAGAGTCGGCCTGCTTCACTTAGTCAAAAACCTCAGCTTGACTATATTCTCTTGAGTCAACTTATGACACTGCTTTCAGTCTTAATTTTCACCAATAAAACAGAAAGTGATAGGAGAACTCACCAAATATGGTCACCAAGATTAAATGAGATTAAAGCATGGTGACTCATATACACAAGAGTCCAATATATTTTGACTTCTATGTTCCAAAAAAATTACTTGTAAAACAGATACAAACTATGCAAGCTTGGGCTCACATTGCATCTCCAGCAATATCTAGCATATAGTAGATACATAATAGATGTCTATTGAACAAAAAGTTGCATGTCACATTTTAAAACTTCTAATTCAGTTCTGCTAATCTAATGAGAGTGTATTTATTTCTTTGAATCAGAGTCTCAGTCTCTCACCCAAGCTGAAGTGTAGTGGCACACTCATGGCTATTGCAGCCTTGACCTGCTGGGCTCAGGTGATTCTTCTACCTCAGCTTTCCAAGCAGCTAGAACAACAGGCATGCACAACCATGCCTGGTTAAAGTTTTGATGAGGTCTTGAGATATTGCTAAGGCTGGTCTCAAATCCCCTAGTTCAGGCAATATTCTTGCTTCTGCCACCCAAAGTGCTGGGATTATAGGTGTGAGTCACTGTGCTAGCCTGAGAGTTTATTTTTAAATTTCACTTGCTCTTACACTAAAAGTGTCTTGCTAAAATAATCACTGATATACCAGGGGTGCAAAGAAAAGTATACAAATTTTAAGAGATATGTTATCTATGTATTACTTTTAGTCCACTACAATCAGAAGTGTCTGGGGCCGGGCACAGTGGCTCATGCCTATAATCTCAGCACTTTAGGAGGCCAAGGTGAGAGGACTGCCTGAGCCCACGGGTTCAAGACCAGCCTGAGTAACTTAGTGAGACCTCATCTCTACAATAAACAAAAAATGTTGCTGGGCATGGTGGTGCATGCCTGGAGTTCCAGCTACTTGGAAGGCTGAGGTGGAAGGATGACCTGTGCCCAGTAGGTCAAGGCTGTGGTGGCTATGAGAATGCTACTGCACTCCAGTGTGGGCAACAGGGTAAGACTCTGACTCAAAAAAAAAAAAGTTCCTGGACACTGATGGTAACCACTCTGAGCACCTCTTGTAATTACAGAAGTCAAATATGACTTGTATTCATCTTTTGCTATGGTATAAATCAAGTATTACAATTTTAACAGTTCTTCCTTTCTAAAATGTGTGACAGAGTGAGCTTCCATCTCAAAAAAAAAAAAGCGGGGGAGGGACAGAGGAAATTTAATTGTCATGATACTAGCCTCTTCTTCCCCCTACACTGGTATGCTTTAACAAAAGATTATGGTGAAGTTTCTTTGAGACTTCAAACAGCTGAACATAAAAAAGAATGTAACCTAACACTGAATTGTACCCCACATCTCTAAAATTAAAAATTAATAATAATACAAATATAACAATAAAATAAATCCTTTAAGAGAATACTCTACATCTCGAATTTAATTTGCATTGCATAATTAAAATCACTAAGTTTATTTTTAAAATTTAATATTAAGAATAAAACTTTTCAAAAGGTTTCTCAAAATGTATTACCGGTGTTATAGGGTCTGCACCATCTTTAACTAGCTGACAACTTTGTGCTACAGCTCGTATATGTCCATAGCCAATGGCAGTTAACAAGAATTTGGCTATTTTAAGAGCATTTAAGTAAACACCCCTTCGAGTTTCTGTATCTGAATTGGGTAAGAAGTCACTTCTTGTTAGCATACTCAGTACAAGGTTTAAGCCACCATTTTTCAAGAAGTGAAGCTGAAAGTCAGAAGAAATTTTAGCCAGAGGTATACCAGCAGGCATTAACAAGGCATAAGCAACCTGGAAAAAAAAAAAAAAGACTGTATTAAAAAGTATTTAAAATTTAGTAACATCTATTTCTCCTGTTATCATTGCTAAGACATTCTTAACTATTTCAAAAAAATTATTTACAGTTTTAAAAGTGCTCTTCACATTATTCTATAATATAAAAATTATATTTTTGAAAAACAAAACCAAACCAACCTCTGTTATATACAGAATTTGGGAGGCAGAAGGACCAGAAAAAAGAGAGTCCAGAGATGGACCAAGGTTGCTTTCTCCAACCTTTGCATGGTTTGAACAAATAGCTCTTAATTTTTCTATAGTTGTCCTATCTGCAAAGAAAAGATACACAGAATGTCAAATATAACTCATGTGTTCTTGTTATTTTACATCTGCTATTTTGAGGAGTATTATCTTAAATACAAAAGAATATCCATAAATCTCGAAGGAATCTGAGTTATAAAATCATGTTATAACACAATCAGAACTTGACTGGCTAATAATCAACAAGAGTTCTTTAACAATGCAAAATAAAGGAACAGTTTTCTATACAGAGATCTTAAATCAAGACACCCCCCACCTTCTTCAACTACTGGAGACTAGAAAAAAACAAAAAAACCATGTAACACTGAAAAAGAAATGAGTTATTCTGGAAAAACAATACAAGCTTCTCCCATTTAGAATTCAATACTAAAAAGATAAGCAATTAAAAATGAGCAAAGAATGTGAACAGGTACTTCTCCAAAGAAGATGTATATATGTCTAGTAAGCAAATGCAACACTGCTCAAGATTATTCGCCATCGAGGACACACAAACCAAAACCACACTGAGATACCATACAACTGGAATCCTGATACCTCACTGGTGGAAATATAAAATGATGCAATGACTTTGGAAAAGTCTGGCAGTTCCCAGAAAGTTAAATACAGAATTACAATCATCTGGGAATTTGTCTTCCAGAAACCTATCTCAGAGAATGCAAGCATAAGCCCACACCAAACACAAATGCTCATAGCAGCATTCTTCATAGCAGCATTCTTCACAGTAGTCATAAAAGAAAAACAACCTAAGTGTCTATTAACACATGAATGGATAAACAAGATCTAGTTATTATAAACAACAGAAAAAACTTTCTGTTTTATTTAGCGTTAAAAAATGTCTAGCATGCTACAACATAATAAGCCTTGAGGATATTATACTAAATATAAGAAGCCAGTCAGAAAAAGACAAATTCTAGATGATTTCACTTATATTAACTATATAGAAGTATTAAAACACAAAGAAACAGAAATTGGGATGATGGTTGCCAAGGCTGGGGAAAAGGGAGAAATGAAAGGTTACTTAATTGGTACTAAGTTTCAACTTTGAAAGATGAAAAAATTCTGAAGACTGTACAAAAATGTGAATAAACTTATCACTAATGAACTGCACATTTTTATTTTATTGTTATTTTTGTGGAGGTGAAGTCTCACTACATATCTCAGGCCGGTCTTAAACTAACTCATGGCCTCAAGCAATCCTCCTGCCTCAGTCTCCCAGAATGCTAGGATTATAGGTGTGCACCACCACACCTGGCCAGTACTGCATATTTTTAAATGGTTAAGATGATACATTTTTAAGATACTTTCCCACAATTTTTGAAAAAGTGCACTACCTGCCTATAATAATTAGAAAGCACACAATCTAAGGGATAGTATACAAAACAACTAGTCTGTTTTTCAAAGCTATCAAGGTCACTAAAAGTTTTAAAATTCCTGATTTTGATAAACTCTTCTGTACATACATAAGAGCATGTTCTTGTTCCTAGGAAACACAACCTGAGATTTTTTTAAGGTAAAAAGATGTTGGTCAAGATCCAGCAATCCCAGAATACACCTAGAGGAACAGAAATTGCTTTACCAAAAAAGACACTTGCACTCATACTGCAGTACAATGCACAATAGCAAAAAACATGAAACCAGATGTCCATCAAAAGTGGACTAGATGGAGAAAATCATAGTACACACATGATGCAATAGTATCCATGTATAAAGAAGAAAAAATCATGTTCTTTGCAGCAACACAGATGCAGCTGCAGACCATCTATGTGAACAATCACAGAAACACAAAACTGAACACTGCATGTTCTTATTCATAAGTGGGCAATAAACATTTGGCACTCAGGCACAAAAGCAAGAACAACAAATGCTGGGCACCACTAAAAGAGGAAGAGAGGAAAGGGAATAAGGAGCACACAACCACCTATTGGGTATCATGTTTACTACAGGAGAGAGAGGGCTCACTAGAAGCCCAAAGCTTGCCTTCATAGAAACTACTTACGTCGCAAGTTTTCACATGTATCCCCCAACTCTAAAATAAATAAAATAAAAAGATGTAGGTCAAAAGACATAAGTATCTATAACTTCCACTCTAAATGTTAGATAAATTATATAGAGAAAGAATGATAAAAGACCATTTGTAGTGGCTCACACCTGTAATACCAGCACTTTGAGAGTCTGAGATGGGAGGACTGCTGGAGTCCAGGAGTTTGAGACCAGCCTGGCAATAGAATGAATCCCTGTCTCTACAAAAAACAAAAACAAAAACAAAAAAACCCAAGATCAGCTAGGCAGGGCAATGTGTGCTTGTAGCCCTAGTTACTCAGGAGGCTAAGGCAGGAGAGCTGCTTCAGCCTAGGAATTCCAGGCTGTGGTAAGCAGTGATTGTGTCACTGCACTACAATCTGGGAGACACAGCAAGACCCTGACTATTAAAAAAAAAAGATACAGCAAATGTGACAAATGGTAACAACTACTAAATCTGGGAAAGGTTTATGGAAGTACTGTGTATTATTCTTTGTGACTTTGAAACTATTACAATACCAAAGTTGGTTATGTTTTAACAGGAAAAAAGTTTCAGTGGAAACAAGCTACAATGCAGGAAGCAGAAGAAAACAAGCAAAAAACTACCACTAATTGTACTGGAGAAATAAGTTCACTTGTTCTACAACAATACAGTTTCAGTTTCAAAACTGAATTGGCTCCCATTCAACTGGCAAACAGGGTGACAACATTAGTATAAAGTGTAAGTTAACCTTGTTCATATGGAACTTCTAGGCAAGAAAAGCTGGAAGAGCATAACAGAAGTATAATCTCTGAAGAGCTTGAGAGTTATATACACAGAAACTTTCAGCTTCACCTTAAGAAAAGTAAAAGTGAGCACTTGCTCCCATCCTTCCAAAGCTTTCAGCCTACAGCAGGTGCTACTCTAAGTCTACCTTATTGGCAGGTCCTCTGTTTCAGAACTCTGCTGCCCTTGATCTGCTTTATTTGTCTCAATAATGCTAAGCCAGTGATCTCTCTTTTCTTTTTATGCATCTTTAATATCTTCCAAAATATGATCTAGTCACATTGTATCTGCCAGGGCTATACAAATTATTCCCAAAGACAGTCATTATTGTTTCTTATAATATTCTGCTTAAATTCTATGTTTGGCATGAGAAACTAAAGCCCATGCTAAGTGAAGACGAGGGTCTCTGTGCAGGGAAAAGCTGGCAGCAGAGATTATTGGTAATTATAAGATTAATAGAATAAGTAAATATGTTAAAAATTAATACAGAGTCAGGTTCTTTACTACTAAAAAATGAAGCTTTTATATAAAGGAAGAAAGAAAAATACAAAAGGAAGTTTGTGGAATTGGACTGCTATTGGAAGTACTCATGGTTTATATATACAAGTATGCCTTGTTTTATTGTGCTCTGCTTCATTACGTTTCACAGAGATTGTGTGCTATACAAATGGAAGGTCTACAGTAATCCTACATGGAACAAGCCAGTTTATAATGGTACTACAGTGAACTTAATAAATGCTGTGTGTGTTCTGACTGCTCTATCAACTGGCCACTCCCCTGTTCCTATCCCTTTCTTCGGATATTCCTATTCTCTGGTACACAATAATATTTAAATTAGGCCAATTAATAACTCTATAGTGGTTTTGAATGTTCAAGTGAAAGGAAGAGAGACTGTCTCTCACCTTAAATTAAAAGCTGGTGATTAGGCTTACTGAGGAAGATATGTCAAGAGCCAAGACAGGCCTAAAAATAGGCCTGTCTTGTACCAGGCAGCCAAGTTGTGAATGCAGAGTTTATCAATGGAAAGTAAAAGAGTTACTCCACTGCACACAGGAATGGTTTTTAAGAAAGTGAAAAGACCCTTACTGGTGACAAGAACATTTTAGTAGTCTGCATAGAAGATCAAATTAGCCATTACATTTCCTCAAGCCAAAGTCTAATCCAGAGAATCCTTCAACTCTCTTCAATTCTAAGAAGCCCAAGAGAAATGAATAAGCTAAAGACAAATTGGAAGCTATCAGAGGCTGGTTCATGAGATTTAGTTAAAGAAGCCTTTTCAATAACTTTTATAAAAGTGCAAGATGAAGCAGCAAGTACTGATAAAAAAGCTACAGCAAGTTACCAAATTATCTGGCTAAGAAAATTAATTAAAGTGGCTACACTAGACAACAGATTCAATGCAGACAAAGCAACCTTATAATGGAAAATGCCATCTAGGACTTTCGGAACTGGAGAAAAACTTCAAACCTTCAAAGGGACAGGCTGACTTTTTTTTGTTAGGGACTAATTCAGTTGGTGACTTTAAGTTGAAACACAAATTACATTTCTGCAAATCCTAGTGCTTTTAAGAATTATAATAAATCTCTTTCTGTGCTCTAAAAATCAAATTTCAAAACCTAGATGACAGCACAACTATTTATACCATGGTTTGCTGAATATTTTATGCCCACTGTTGAGACCTACTGCTTAGAAAAAAGGTTTCCTTTCAAAACATTACTGCTCATTCGCAATGCAACTGGTCATCTAAGAACTCTGATGAAGATATAGAAAGAAATGAATGTTGTTTCCAAGCCAGCTAACACAACATTTATTCTGTAGCCCAAGGAGTAATTAGCTAAGAATTACATTTTGTAAAGTTATATCTGCCATAGATAGTGAGTCTACTGATGAATCTGGTCAAAGTACATTAAAAACCTTCTGATAAGAATTAACCTTTTAAGATGCCACTAGAACATTTGTGATTCATGGGAGGAGGTCAAAACATATCAAAATTAACAGGAGTTCAGAAGAAGTTGGATGACTTTGAAGGGTTTAAGATTTCAGTGAGGAAATAACTACAGATGTGGTAGAAACAGCAGGAGAAGAATTAGCATAATTAAAGGCAGAGTCTGAAGATATGACTCAACTGCTGCAATCTTGTATCAAAGCTTTATCCCATGTAAACTTGTTTCCTACAAATGAGTAAAGAAAGTGGGTTTTTGAGATGAAATCTACTAGTGAAAGATGCTATAAACACTGATGAAATGACAACAAATGATTTGGAATATTACATAAGCTTAACTGAAAAAACAACAGCAGGATTTGAAAGGACTGAATCAAATTTAGGAAAAACTTCCATGAATAAAACGCCAGCAAACAGAATTGCATGCTTCATAGATGTTTCTCAGGAAAGGAAGATTCAGTGTGGCAAACTTCACTTGTCTTATTTTAATAAATTGCCATAGCCACCCCAAACTTCAGCAGTCACCAGTCTGATCAGTCAGCAGCCAACAACATTAAAGCAAGATCTTTCACTAGCCAAAAACACATTATAATTCACTGAAAGCTCAGATAACTGTTATTATTTTTTAAGGCATTTAAATTTAAGGCATAGTCTTAAATTTTTAAAAAATTAAGTTATATACATCTTTTTAAACCTAATGCTACTACACACTTAACAGAATAGCATGTGGTATAAAGATACTTTTAAATGCTCTGAAAACAAAAAAAATTGTTGAGCCCATAATGTCACCAAGGTATGTCTACAGACATATAAATTTTAATGTATATAGCAGATTTAAAAGAACATTAAAAAAATATGTGTATGTGAATAAACACAATTGGAGGGAATGGGACAGCAATTCCTAAATAAATACTTAGAACCCATAACTTGATTTCTGTACAACATTTTACACTAAAAGAAATCAGGGCTTGGAGAAATGGCCAATTCCTGGGGGCTGGAAAACTGCTTCATGGGCTGGCTAAGAAATAAAAGTCATTTAATGACAGCAAGATCATTAACTATGCCTGAATGCAGTGACTAAAAAACAAAATGTTCTCAGTGAAAATAAACTTGTTTAAGACTATTTATTAGTTTTTTGGCAAGAATAACTTCTTGAAGAGTTGAGAACAGTGGGAACAACACAATACTTAACTGAAACACGGGCACTGAAAATAGTATAACATTGTGAATGTATGTAATTCCACCTACTTACCCTTACAAGTGGCTTCAATATAGCACATCATTTTCCAAAATCATTATAATGTCCATATCAGTTTTAAGCCTTTGTGTAAGCCCAAAGAAAATCTCTGTATTTGAAAATGATATAACTGTGCAACTGAGGAGCTTCCACAGAGCTTAATATTTGACATTTTTTACTCTAAAATGTAATGACATGGTTGGGCATGGTGGCTCATATGGATAATCTTAACACTTTGTCAGGCCGAAGAAAGCGGACTGCTTGAGCCCAGAAATTTGAAACCAGCCTGGGCAACACAGTGAGACCTCATTTCTAGAAAAAAGTTTTAAAAATTAGCCAGGTGTGGTGGTGCATAGCCAGGTGAGGCTAAGGAGGAAAAATCCCTTGAGCTTAGGAGGTCAAAGCTGTGGTGAGCTGTGATGATGCCACTCTCACCTGGGCAACAGTGAGACCCCCAACTCGAAACACAAACTAAAATACACACAAAATTAAAATGTGATGACATGACAAAAGTTAAATATTGAGAGAAGACTATCAGACCAGCATTAACAAACAAATATTTTCATAGGAACATATATTCTGAATCCTAATTAAGCAAAATTCCCCACCCCCCAAACTTTATACTACTTCTCATGATCACACCTATACAATAAAAAAGTTATACACTATTATTTTAATAGTTTGAATTTTGCTAATAAAAAAATTTATGAACATTTATCTCCTCTTGCAAGTACTTACATAGTATCTTGAATTTTGCCTCTTAAGTCACAAAGTCCACAGTATTCATTATCTGGCCCTCTAAAGAAAAAGCTTTCTAATATCTGCTACCTAAAGAACCTTCCTGGAGTAACTGGAGAAACTTGAATAAACATACAACTTGAAGAGATCAGTTGATTGATGACATAACTATATCAATGTTACTTTTCTGATGTAGATATTCATATTGTAATTATATAGGAAAATGCCCTATTTGAAGGAAAAACACATTCCATTTTTTAGAGGTGAAAGGACATCAAACTAATAAATTACTCTCATATTGTGTAAGAAGAAAAAGTTATTTGTATTGCATTTTCTTCTTTTCTGTAATTTTGTGGCTTCTTCAATAATAATAATACATGCATGCTTTGCCAATCATGAGTTTCAGAGGGACACAAATATCCTATTATACCACACACATGTAAATTGTTCATAAAATAAAAGCAGAACCCTGTGAAGCAGTAACAAAGAAAGAGGTAATGAAAATGATTCAAAAAGCTATTTAAAATGTCAACTAAGGAGCAAGAACAACAAAAACTCTCAAAAAGCTGGAACCAGATGAATGAGAAAAGCAAAACAGTACAAAAATTTAATTTAGTAAATCCAATACTGCCACATTTAAAAGCATGAAAATTTTACCAAAATCATAAATAAGGCAATCAGAATATGAGCAAAACAAAAATACAAATCTCTTAAAACTGAAGAAATTAATCTTTCATCTAACAAGGTCTATTTATAGCAATAAAACAAGCAAAACACAAAAAGGGTTTTCGGTCTTCCCAGCAGCCAACTCTGCCATGGAGAGTTTTCAATCTTCAATAATTACCATGTTTAAACTTCTCCAAGTTAAAATTTTTAAAAAAGCTGTTTCCACATACCATTTTTAGGAAATTGTTTTTAAGAACATTGCAAGAAACACCAAAGTATCAGAAGAGCTACCATAGAAAAAGTTGTATAAGGAAGCTCAAAAAATGATAGCTGTATGAAAGAGAACCAAATAAGAGCATGAAGAGGAAACACTAAAGGAAAACATGATATCAACACACCTGACCATGTGAAAATTATTTTTAAAAGCTACTGAGAAGTGAGAAGATTTAATAATAAACACAACAGAAAGCAAAGCAAATGGAAGGGGCAATGTTAAAATTTAGTATAATCAGGTATAAGTTACATAAGAGATTACAGCATTTTCATATCATTTTGAAAATGTAAACAGGAATAAAGGCTTCATTAAAAACTCTGAGATAATCAGAAAGCAAGTATATACGGGAGAATAAGAAATACATTTTCAAAAGTCAACAAATAAACCTAAAACTTGACACACTAGAATAGTGTTAGCACAGTGCTTTGAGAAACAATAAAAAATTTACATATGTAATAATTAAAGTTAAACACTGAAAGGGGTTCTTTTTTGAAATAGAAATGGGAGATAATGATAGGCAAGGTAGATGATTGCTGTCTTCTCTATATGCATTTTTCTGAAGTGTACAGTATGAGTTTTCTAAAAATATCTTCTAAAAATTACATGCTTCATCATATTTTTCCTATCCATGAAAAGATTTACATCAGCAATGGTATAAAGATACATGATCAATATTACAGACTATTCTACGAAGCATATCTCATTCAGGTATGAAATTCGTTATAATATTCCCTTTTCTGGTCCACATGTACTTAGCATTCTTTCTTTGTAGTGGGGGTGGGGTCTGATGGACAATTTTCTTACCTGGTGGCATAAGTTTCATAAGTACTCTTGCTCCATCTCTAAGAGATTTCATACTCAGGTTGCTACTTAAGTCTGCAACTTGCCAAAGGAAAGAAATATATCTAGAATGTAGTGACATTACCTAGAATACAAAATACACAAAATATTTACCCGTAAATTATGCCCAGAAAAGGATTTTATTCATCTATTAGTAGTAATCTATTCACTACTCTAGAACGAAGTTGTATACTGGTTAACCACATCTTTGCATATAAATATCACTTACACTTTCAAAAATGACCTCCCTACCAAAACGATTATTTTCACTTTTATAAGTGATACTTTTTTAAGTCAGGGTCTCACTCTGCCACCCAGGCTGGAGTGCAGTGGCATAATCACCACAGCCTTGAAGTCCTGCGCTTAGATGATCCTTCGGCCTCAGGCTCCCAAGTAGCAGGGACTATAGGTGTGAGCAACCATGCCTGGCCAATTATTTTCATTTCTATAAATCTTTTGATGCTTCATGATGCAATTTTAATACATCATGCAATAAGCCTTCTAAGGTACTTTGGATAATGTCTTTTAGACAGTCTTTGTATTGTTTTGTAAACCACCATTTTACATAGTACTTTATACAAAAGGCACTCATCCTTTCAGGAGTTAAATTCCAAATCCAATTGTTGCAGGAAACCAAATCCTCCTTGACACAGAAATGGCTGGTATAATTGTAAGCATAACAATTATTAAGATTGTGAGGGAAAGGCTAAGAAAGCTAGACATTGTGTCTTTGGATGTGAGACATATTACTAAGAATGTTAGAAAGATAGTGCATAACATTTTTGCTTAAAATAGTCCTCAAGGAAAGACTGATAATACAGTAGCATATTCTAGAGCCATATTTAAATACTCTACTGAACTGTAACAGATTCATTACCTAGAAAAAGCTTATTTTATTATATATTACAACACTATTATATTAATTATAAATTCCAACAATTAAGGAATTCACTCTGAAATTAACAGTTGACTATACAGTTATTTGACATTTTTTGTCCCATTTGTGAAAATGTAAACTCCCTAGAAAAAGAACATTTTATATATTTCTTCATATTCCCAAAGAGTGAAATGCCTTGCATATAGCAGTTTCTCACCACTCCAGGCAAATGACTTTCCACTTTTAGATTGGGACCCTCACTGTAGCAATTATGATGGTTTCCAGGAGACCCAGGTGAGGAATCCGAAGAGCTATCAGAACTTGAAGACAAGCCGGAATTTATGTGTATAAGTTCAGCTGTAATTAGCTGAAATTAATAGTACATTTATTAGTAGCAAAGACAAGGTAAAATACATATAAAAAATATGCAAACTAAGTATAGCAAAAAGTTAAAATATATCTTATGCTTTGATTTTAGAAATAACCTTAAAAATAACTGTCCACACAGTCTTTTAGTTGTTTATTTCTTCCACTATACTTTGTGGCAGCTGTCTTATTTGAGGTTATAGTCCAAACATCAATTCAGATGCTTGAACAAAATAGTTAGATACTCAGTAAATATTCATTAAATAAAATACAGCCCCAACACTTAATTTTGGGGGAACATTTAAAAATTGTATGCATACTTACTGATTTATCTTTTAAGTTTAATTGTCCAATTAGCTTTCTGTTATCTTCAGAATCTAACAGCTCACCACTCACAAAGAGATCAAGTTTTGTGACGTCTACATTAGCTTTAACACGATTGAGAATACATCGTCGTACTGAACCAACTGTGTCATTTGTATGAGACCATATGTTCAAGTCATCAACCTGTCTGTCCTGGTTTGGAAACCGAACTATAAGAGAGACATGTTTACCACGGAATGCTCTGAAAAATAAAATAAAAACACACAATGAAAAGGGAGAAAAAGCCCAATCACATTCAGCAGACAGCCAAGAAAATAAACCTGGGAATTTAACATTTTCTTATTGACTGATTGATTGAGTCAGGGTCTCACTCTATTACCCAATGTAGTGACATGATCATGGCTCATCACAGACGCCAACTCCTGAGTTCAAGCCTAATACTCCTGCCTCAGCCTGCCAGGTAGCTGGGACTACAGGTGAACTAATTTAAAAAAATTTTTTTTTGTAGAGGTGATACCTCGCTATGTTGCCTACAGTGGTCTTGAACTCAAGGGCTCGAGTGATCCTCCCACCTTAGCCTCCTAAAGTGCTAGGATTACAAGCATGAGCCATCTCACTAAGTCTGTTTTCTTACTTATTTAGTCAGAGAACAATAGTTAAATAAACTTATTTTGTTATTAGGATCTTGAGAACAATATTATGATTCTGTAAACATCAACATCGTAATCTTGGAAATGCATCAAATTCCACTGTCGTTAATCTGGCTGCAGCACAAAAAGTTTCTACTTATGATAAATTGTGGTAACATAGACATCAGTAAATACTCGTCATTTTAAGCTGCAACCTCTGTTCACCAAGACTATTTTCAAATAAACAAGATTAGTTTTAGCTTTAAAACACCGATAAAAATGTTAAAATGCATATCTCTACTAAAGAATCTTTTTTTTTTTTCAAAAATTTTTTATTTTAAATGTGTAGGGTACAATTCAGGGTTAGGTATACAAATGTTCATTATGCAGGCACCCTTGTAGATAAGGTGTGCTCCCCCTTGCCCTGGCAGTTTCCCATTATTGCCAATCCTGTCCCCTCACTTCTCAAGAATTCTTAAAATATCAAAATTTACCCCAAAATATTTCTAGGCATACCTTCTTTTCACAAATAAAATAAAAAATGAGAAAATAACATTCATAAAACAATTTTATATCTTTCAATTAAAAAAGTGATCAGACTTTAAAAAAAAAATCAAATGGTGCCTATGATATAAACTTTCATCCAAAACTAGAAATGCCATTAAAATTATTAAATAATGCTGCTTGTCTAAGCTATATTTAATTTATGATATGACTGTATATCAAAGTATAGAATTTGTATAGCATAAGAGATATTAAAATATGATGATTACATAATCTAATAATTTTATAGTAGATTAGTTTTTAAATTTACAGAAATTTTAGCAAAGACCATAAAAAATATTTCTTGTCATACTGCCTGAATAAGCAGCTCTTAATTTCATTTTTAATAAAATAAAAAATTAAATGTAAAACAGTAGAGCCTCGTGGGTGGTAAACAATGTGAAAAAATAAAAGAAAAGCTATAGTTAATGAGGGCAAATACCTTACCAAAATATAAACCTAAATAAAAATCTGACCTACTATAAAATGTCTACCTTATAAAAAAAAGTGTAAGATATAAACTATGCTTTTAAAGATGACACTGAAATACAGAAGTGAAAATATGCCTTGCTTTCCTTTAAGCATATATATTATGTTCCTATATAGTTGCCAAAGAAAATGTCAAAAAATTGCAGATTAACACTAGTGAACAATTTGTCACAAACCTTGACAAAGGTAGAATCATTCTTTCCTCATGATAACCATGGTCATATTCATTTATGTACTCCTTTAGGACAGTTAATATTCGAACCATTCGAATGGCTTCCTGTCTTGCACAATTAACATTATCTTTGTCACCATCCAAAACACAAATTGTATCATATGAGACTTTCAAACGATCAAAGCAAGACTGAATGAAGTCTTCATGGATAGTCACCTAGAAATAATAGCCAAATAGAGAGTTCAAGTTGCTCATAAATTTAAAAATTAAATGTGACATTAATCCAATTTAAAACAGTAAAATATTTCAATGTAAAGGTAACTCTCAGTCACAATCATATCTAACCAGTTACAAACCAATGTTTTCTAAAAAAAAGCTGGTAATATGAAAGTAAGCAAATATAAAACAAATTTTAAAAAATACTTGCTTTATAGTGGACTATGTGTGAAAAATTAAGTGAAAATTTTGGCCATCTCTACCTACAATAATAAATAATTGTATTCAAAATAATTCTAATTACTCAAGGATAATTATCAAAGCAATAGTCCTTTAGTTAGTGTTGTGTAAGGTACACATGTGGACTCAATACTATATAAATATATATATACTCTCAGCTCAAGTAGCTAAGATTACCACCATGTAACATGCACCACCATACCTAGCTAATTTTTTGCTTTATTGTAGAGACAAAGTCTCACCATGTTTCCCAGGCTGATCTTAAACTCCTGGGCTCATGCAGTCCTCCTGCCTTAGCCTCCCAAAGTGCTGGGGCTATAGGCCTAAGACATGCTTGGCTAAATTTTTTATTTATTTTAGAGAAGAAGACTTGCCGAGTCTGGTCTCGAATCACCAGGTTCGGACAATCCTCCCGCCTTGGTCTTCCAAAGTGCTGCCATACCAGGTGTGAGCTACTGCACCTGGTCTTTAAGATATATTTTTGACAAGAGTTAAAAATTAATTTCTAATTAATTCTAAGCTAGAAAAGATACTTTACTAAGCACAAGATTATTTTAATGTAATTATTGTGGAGATTTTTATGTACTTCAATCCTTACCTGTTTGACTTTTAATCTTGGACCAAGGTTTGTGTATATCTCTTTTAGAAGGTCTATAGCTCTACTAGCAATGTCATCATTACTGTGAATCACAGCCTGGTTTCAAAAAAATTACAGTATTAATATTATTCAAGTTATGTTCTAATTTGGCACTAAATCTAAATCATACCCTCAATTAGTTTTAGTATGATCTCTAATTATTTAAAGAAAAATGGATTTTCATACTCAAATCAAATGACATAAGCTTAAAAAATAAATCAATACAACAGACAAGTTTTCGGAATGAACAATTTGTTTTCAAATGAAAAGGGCACAAGATATTTCAACTGATATTATTTAACTCAGCAATTTGTAAAAACTGTTGGTAACCAAATGGTGAGGTTTCCAAGAGATAATTCACACAAGCTAAAAACAGTATAAGAAATACTATTCAACATAAAGAACCATCTTGCCACTTCCAGCAATTTTTTTACATCATATCAATTATCTAATAAATCAGTGGTTTTCAAACTATCTTTGGAATCCTTGTGCTTAAAGGTATTGAAGGAATGACCTGGGAAGTTTAAAGAGGGGGAAGAAATGAACAATGGGAAACTGAGCAAAGACAACCAAGCTTTCTTTTCTCACTTCAACTACCTGTATATCAGTTTTTAATTTTTAGGGTTACTACTGTTCAAAATGTTTGAAACTGCTAATTGTAATATACTATAAATATATAGTAGTAAAAACTGTAGCAAACATCTTAGTTTAATCAGAAGTTTGCCCACTAAATAAACAGAGTAGGAATGAAAATCTAAAAATATACGCTGCAATACAATAGGTTATGTTTTTACAGTTGGCAAAAAGATATATTTACAGTATTATATTGGAAAAGCCAGCTTTAAGTGCATGTAACATTTACTCTCCTACCACTTAAACATATCACAAAGTAAACAATGGGAATAAAGTTTTCAATTCATAATCATTTCCTAGTACTAGTTCTCTCTTCTGCCCACTGTTCATTTTGGCATTAAGTTCATAATAACCTAAAGATCTATCTTGCATAAAAATAGGAGATAAAAACTTTCAGTGAGAAGGAGGAAGGTGAAAGAGGTATAGGTAGACAATCGTTACTATATATCTGAAAAGGATGACAGATTCTAAGTGAGCACACAAAGTGAGGAAAACAATTCACTAACAAATACAAAATAACAAGCTAAAGATGAATACCCTTGCATAACCAGATTTCTAGGACAAACATCCAAACTGGATACATAACAGAATTCTCAGGCAAAATTATGATTCTTTTATTTTTTTAAATCTCCATCAGGTATAATATTGGAACATAAAAGTTCCCACTTCTCACTTACCCTCCAAAGGTAGTCTAATCCTATTAATTCCAAGTCATCCAACATATAGGTTCTTCTTTTTGCTACTAGTTTCCCTGCTCGACAGTTGACAGCTTTGAAAAATCTTTCAAAACATTTTATTCCATTTTCAGTTAACAGAGAAGGATCAAGCTGAAGCACACTACTTTCAAAGAAGTCCTTATTAATATCAGGATCTAAATCTGGTTCATCTCCCATTAACTTGAAAAACCACTTAAAACAGGCTTCACGATCACAAAGATAAACTGCATTTTCTGCCAAGCAATTCCATATTTGTTCTGCTTGAGGAGCACAGAGCCACAGTTGGCCATCCTTCAATAAAAATCTTGGAAAAACATAAATTAGTAATTAGGGTCTACATAATTTTATTCTCAAAAGTAAGACATGCATGTCAAAAATACAATGAGCAAACTGACATTTTAATAACTACAGCCTAAAAAAAAGTATTAATCCTTTCAAAAGAATGTATTTCTTTCACTTTTCTGGAATTAAAAATATGCCATATTCACACTCATTTAACAAGCATATATTAGGCAATTACAAAATGCTAGCAACTCTGCTAATGTGACCTAAAAATCCTGTTTCCAAGTTTCTGCTTCTGAAATCAGATACCAATTTGGCTCCCTCTTAAATCCTTTCATTGGAAAATAAGATATTAAACTAAATAAATTTCAGAGATAACACTGTTTGAATTAAACTGCTTAAAATTTTTACATTTCTGAAAATACTCAGTAACTAGCCATAATAAACAAATAATCTACACATAATTTAAACTTATTTATTACTTATGTTAGTAATCACTGGTATGCTTATCACATTTCAGTGATGTCTTCTAGGGCTTTTTAGTTGTTTGAATAGTCATGAGTTCACTACAGTAAAACAATAATGAAGATGATTCTGCTTCAAAAGTCTCTGCAGTCAGTTAGCTTCCAGTTTCTTCTAACACCTTTCTACCCACTTTGTCTGCTATTAATATTTCTATGAATGACAATGAAAGAAAAAAACTTAATTTCATTTGAATAATAATTTTGTACTTAGTTTACAAAACGATAGTGGCTTCATTTCCAGGAAGATATGGCATTTTTATCAGCGTCAGAACTTCTTTTATATCTCAATTCTAAAGTGTCTAATTCTAAACTGTCTAATTCTAATTCTAAAGTGTCTAATTAAGTGTCTCTACTTAATTATAAATAAGTAATTGAGATCCAGCATGAAGACACACAGTAGTCTGTAAACTAATGCTCCAACAAAAAAAGTATGAAAAATCATTGGTATTATAGAAGGAAAAGACACTTTTTTTTTTTTTAGTTAACGAGTCTCATTCTGTCACCTAGGCTGGAGTGCAATGGAAGAATCACAGTTTACCACAGCCTCAACCTCTTGGGCTCAGGTGATCCTCCCTTCTCATCCTCCTCAGTAGCTGGGACTATAGTCATGGACCACCACATCCAGCTAATTTTTTTTATTATTTTGTAGAGACTAGATCTTGTTATGTTGCTTAGGCTGGTCTTGAACTCCTGGGCTCAAGCAACTCTCCTACCTTGGCCTCCCAAAGTTCTGGATTACAGGCATGATTTACTGAACCCAGTCAAGATAAGATATTTTAAAGATAGACTATATGAGTAGTCTGTCCGCCATCAAACACTAGCTGTGTGATTTCAAACACTTTATTTTCCCAAAACACGCTTAACACAAGCTTGTCAAAAAAAGCTTAACACTAGACCAACTCTTATTTCCTTCTTCCTTTAATGAAGTATTGTGCTGATATTTCTAGAACAGAAAATATCAGAGGTCTTTTGATTCTCAACTTTATTAGTAGAGTGATAATTTCTCACTCATTTTTCTATTCCAATAAACCTAAGGGACATAACATACACTCATCAATAATAATGGTTCACTTTGGAAGACATTCTCAATATGATGAGATGGATCCTTTTTTCCACATGGTTTTTAAAAAAGCTCTTTAAATATATGTCAGAAAATTTAACACTAAAATGTTTCTTAAGTTGACGTCATATAAATGCATACTTGTATCTGTAAAGATCAGATCAATCTGGCACACCATAAAATTCTTAATAGTTATGAATTAACTTAGGAAAAAACAGACTGTCAAATATTTTCCCATTAATTAATATCTGATTTACCAATTAACAGAAATATACTCTAAAGAAAAAAATTCTTAAGAATTAATATAAAAACAAATAATAAATGCTATACATTTTATGAAACACTGCTTGTTTGGCAGTTTTCCTTAGTATACTACTGATATGAATATGTACTTCTGGTATGATATGTTAAGTGCATTCCTAAGAAACCTCTCATTCAAGCTATACTTGCTAATACAAATAGGTATCATTAAAACCTAAACTTAACTGAACAAATGTAGCTTAGACTATATTAGCTTTCACTTAAAATTTCAGATTGCTTTTGTCAGCCATCATTGAAGGGGCACCAACAACCCTGGTTTGTAATCTATGATAGCATTAACAAAAATGTGGTTTCCTAGCTAACTGCTGTTGTAGCCTATAGTTCAAAGTACAAAAACATGTTAAGAATGAACATATTTTTAACATGAATGCAAACAGCATTGTAAAGATTAAAGCTTATGCTTTTCTCAAAATAAAAAAAGCTAAAGGTCAGCTAGAATTCAGAGTATTTACACTGCATTCCACAGCTGTGCCTTAAAGAGAACAGCACTGATTGTTTAAAACAAACCTAATGAATTTAAGCCGTTCTTGGACTTCTTGAACATGACTATATCGACTTCCAAGTCTCACAGTTTGTGGATCATAGTCTTCATGATCTGCAAATTAACAAAAATTATGCATTATATACATGTAGATCCATACCACTGCTAAATTTAGTTTAAAAAATTCATAAGTTAATCATTTTCATTAATAGGCAAATTTTACCAGTGATGTAAGTAGATATATATACTATTTTTCCCCACAAAAGTTAACATTCACTTTTTACACCATCAAAAGAAAAATAGTCTGCTGAATGTGTTATCAAAATTAATTTTTTCAGTATAACTCCCCCTTTATTCTTCACATATACTGAAGCAATTTGTGAGTACAGATTATAATTCTCCTCCCATCACTTTTTCTTCTGTCATACTAAAACTAGTCATTGTAGGAAAGTGGTTAGCATTAAAAATAGCATTATGTTATTCATTCAAAGAAAACTTAAAGTGACAGAAGACACTATTTCATCTTATGAAATTATCACATAATTATCTCAATCACCAGGTTTTGACAAGTTATTCACAAAAGACTACTTACTTCCCATTATGATTAAGAATATAGGTGTTGGTAACCAGAAACAGCCCAGATTGGAAATCTTTATTTTTATAATATAAAGTTAGCAAGTACTTGTATTTACTTTATTAATATCACATACTGGGTGAAAACCATCAGTGTTTGTCAATTAAATGAAAAGCAAAAGAATAAGTCAAAGCACCCACTGTCCTACAAATACAGTGTATTTAAGTTTGCGTGGTTAAGAGATACTTATTCAAAAAGGCAGAACTCGACTAAAATATGGATTTACTCTAATACAAAAATCTTGTCTTAGGCTGGGCGCTGTGGCTCAAGCCTGTAATCCCAGCACTTTGGGAGACCAAGGTGAGAGGAATGCCTGAGCTTGGAGGTTCGAGATCAGCCTGGACAACTTGGTGAGACCTTATCTCTACAATAAATCTAAAAAATAAGCTAGGCATGGCAGCACAAGCCTGTAGTTACAGCTACTTGGAAGGATGAGGCAGAAGGATGTGCCACTACACTCTAACCTGGGTGACAGAGTGAGACTCCAACTCAAAAAAAAACCCAAAACAATCTTGTCTTAAAAAATGGCATAAGGTTGTTTATCACAATGTCAAACAAAATAAAAGACAGGCAAATATTAGAATAACAGAATAAAATCTTATACCTGAAAATGATCAAATTAAGACTAAACAGAAGACAGTGGAAATGCTAATGACAAATGCTGTCAAGAATAAAAGACCTTTATTATAAAATACTGAAGCAAGGTATGGAGGTATAAGAATTTATACAATTCCTCTCCAGCAACAGACACAGAAATTTCTCAGTTACATATCTCTCAGACTTTGTATCATGTCTATACTAGAGCCAAAGAAGTCTAATTGCATGAGCTCTTTTGGGAATGGTAAAAGCACCCAAATATTACAAATTGTTTTGTTTTTGAAAACCTTTAATTAGAAGCAAAATCCTGACTTTCAATGATGTTAGAAGAAAGGAACCCCACATATTATACTCATTGTTTTTTACTTCTATATATACATGCATCTGTCAACAGTTGTAAAAATTTACTGCTTACTTCCATAAAAGTTATCAGTTGCATCAAACCTCAGGTCCTCAAGAGATTTGCTTTTAAAATCTGATAAAAATATAAAGTAAGTAACATTTTGCTGAATACAAGTTTTGTTTTCAGAACATTGATCTTGAAACATATGACCTTCTTTGGAGTGGCTTTTGATTTACTTTTTAATCTCTGCAAGGCTTTTGAAAAATGAGAAAAACAATAGTACATACTTACTTCACAAGTGACTTAATACTTGCTAAAACAGAGTTAATACTTGCCAGAATGCCATAACTGACAATTTTCCTTTAATATTCTCTATTTCCGAGTAATGTTACTCATTCAGCTGATTCTTAAATACTGAGACAAAACAAGTTTTTTCCCACTAAAACTTTAACACTGAATCTCTAATAACAACAAAACCTATTGTGATTGCATATGTAATAACAAATTACATGATTGTGGTAATTATTAACTCTGTTCTAGTTAAGTATTATATTCATCTATAAGTAGATAAGTACTCTTGTTCTCATGTTACAGACTTGATAAATCTTTTTTTTTTTTTTTAACTGGAGTCTCACTCTGTCACCCAGGCTGGGGTGCAGAGATATGTTCATTGTCACCCTAGCATCAATTCACTGGGATCCGTGATCCTTCCGCCTCAGCCTTCCAAGTAACCAGAACTACAGACACACACTACCATGCCCAGCTAATTTTTTTATTTATTGTAGATTCGAGGTCTCACCAGGTGGCCCAGAATAGTCTCAAACCTGTGGACTCAGGCGATCACTTGCCTCAGGCTCCCAAAGTGCTGGGATTACAGGTTCAGTCACCAAGCCTGGCCTGGACTTGGTAAATTTTAACCACACAAAGTTTAAGTGATTTGTAAGTTACCCAGCTACTAAGTGTTGGAGCTAGACTATATTTAGGTCTAGGCAGTTTAACTATAAAGAATTCATTCATTCATATCTATTTTGTAAAGAAGTAATATAGAGATGAGGAAAACAAAGAATGTGAACATTCTTCTGATCATGGGACAGGACCAGAAATGCAAGTCAAGTGTGAATAAATGCAACAGAGAATTCTTTAAACATTAAAATTACAGATAAATCACACAAAAACAAAGTAAATAAAGTTTATCATGAGAATTAAATGTCTAGCTGGCTTCACTTTTGGAAAGTAGAGTCTTGATTGGCATCTGGGAGGGTCTTATGTCTTCAAGAAGGTTTGAGGTCATAAATAACTCAAGAGAAAAACACATGAAAATCTTGTGTACCCCTGCCCCCCCACTGATTTTGGTTACTCTCGGTAAAGAAAATAAATCATGGCAACCCCTTCGGGACTTACAGAACTTTTCTGTCCTTTCAATAAATCCTGCTTTCAAAAAACAAAAAGAGAGAAAAGGAAATGAATCCTATTTACATGCCTTGTCTGTTCTTCTCTGCTTAGAATGAACCTCTGAGCCTAACTGGGTGGCAGGACTAAAACAGTTGTAGCACCTGATGCTTAGATTGCTTTTTCATCACTAAAACAAGATGAATAGTGGCTAAAAGGTGAGAGGAACAGGAAGTCAGTGAAATTATTAGAGGTACATGAAAAGTCACTTTATTTTTCCATTATGTTTACATGACTTTTACATGGAGATGTATTAAGCAAAGACTCAAGGATTTTTACAGACTCAACTATACCAACAGTCTGCTGTCTTATCAAATAATTTATAATAAATATCCACATTTTCAATATACATAACTGAATTCCACAGATACTAATACAATATATCATTTAAGCAGTAATTTCAGTTCAACATTCTGTTCAATCCTGTATTCAACAATGCGCAATAGGCCAGGTATGGTGACTCATGTTTGTAATCCCAGCACTTTAGAAGGCAGAAGTGAGAGAACTGCTTGAGATCAGGAGTTTGAGACCAGCCTGGGCAACATACCAAAACCTTGTGTCTCTACAAAAAACAAATTAAAAATTGGTCAGGCATGGTAGCAAGTGCCTGTAGTCCCAGCTACTTGAGATGCCGAGATGGAAGGATTGCTCGAGTCCAGAAGTCAAGACTACTATGAGCTATGATTGTTGTAATTATGCCACAGCACTCTAGTCTGGGCAACAGAGACCCTGACTCACCAAAAAATATCCTGAACAATAAAAGTTTTTCTTCTAATACTCATAAAAACTACAAAATTATTGTCTAGGGGAGCAGGTATTTCTCCAAAACATCTCTCGTGGGAAGAGTAGAGGAATAGACATACAAAGATTATTTTGTGCTCCAGTAAACAGTCTGATAGAACTGTGAGAAGACAAATAATATTGTAATTAATCCTTAAATGGTCTACAGAGAGTTCTACAAATGACAAATACCAAAAAGTTGACTGCTGAAAAGCATAGAAACTCAACACGTTTAAAATATTTTATATTCTAAGGACTCCAATAATTCAGAATTATTAAAAAGTATGACATATACAAGAATAAAACTGGGTAAAATTAACAAGTGAAGTATCAGTCAAATTTTCATGAAAAGCAGCCAAAAGTGGTAGCAGTAAAACAGGAAAGGCTTAAAATGAATCGAGTACATACCCAAGAGAGTAATTACCAACTACAGATACAGAGTTCCCTCTTATAAAGGAAATCAATAAGAACAACAAGCAGGGAGACAAACACTTAATAAAAAGCCTTGGAAAGTGGCCTAGAATTTAGATTCCATAAGATTTTGGTGACAAGAAGAGCATAAATCATTAAATGTGTACATAATTTGTAAAATCAATTCACTTCCATTTGTTCCCATTTAAAAAGAAATATCATCTTGAACGTAAATAACATTTAGGACAAAACAAAAAAATCAGGGGAGGGGAAGCTCATGCAGATTCCCCATAGCTAATTCTAGTTTATCATACATACCTTTAGCATACATCCTGATGCTATCCATATAAGCTATAAGGTTTTCTGCTACCACAGAAACTAATGTATGATTGTGTTGGAGCTGGTTGATTAAATCATGGCGATAAAATATGTACGGACTTCGCTGAGACTGACTGCGGCGAGAAGAAGGTAACAGTTTAATTAGGCAAATTAAAACTGCTATAATTAAGACAGTTTATAGAGGTTAAGTTATAGCTATAATATTCAAATTTGTTAGTGCCATACATAATAAAATATGCACAATGTTCTCTCCTTAATAACAAGATATCATTTAATATAAAGAAAATACTTCTTATCTACCTATCCATCTGTCTGTCCAATCATCCATCCATCCATCCATGGTTTTACTGTGTCACCCAGGCTGGATGGAGTACAGTGATATGATCATAGCTCACTGACACTTTGAACTACTGAGCTCAAGTGATCCTCCTGCCTTGGCCTCCCAAAGGGCTATGATTACAGATGTGAACCATTATACGAAGCCAATATTCTTATTTTGAATAAAAACTGTGTAGTTCAGGCACAGTGGCTCCATCCCTATAATCCCAGCACTTTGGGAGGCTGGGGGGAAAGGACCGCATGAGCCCACGGGTTCAAGACCAGCCTGGGCAACTTGGCAAGACCTTATCTCTACAATAAGCCAAAAAATTAGCTGGGCATGGTGGTGTGTGCCTGTCATTCCAAACACTTGGAATGCTGAGGCAGAAAGATGGCCTGAGCCCAGCAGGTCGAGGCTGCAATGGCTGTGAGCACGCCACAGCACTCCAACCTGAGTAACAGAGTGAGACTGTGACTCAAAACAAAAAAAACTGTCTATCAGTATTCTTCAACGTACTAATATGAAAGCATATGTTTTATATGATTAAGAATATTAGTCATTCAAGGCATATTCTGGAACACTGAATTGAAAGACAGTTTTGACCATGGATATCACAAGAAAGATATCTAGTTCCCTTTTCTTTTATATTCTGTCATGTTCCAGGAAACCAATTAATTCCTCACAATCATTACTAATCTGTTAATGAAGTTACCAGCCTTGGGAGAGTGCATACACCAGCAAATAGAAAATAAATATGTCTGACAAAGTATAAAAAGCACATATTGTGGATCAAACATAATCAAAGTATGACTTTTGTAAATAAACACTATTGTATTTTCTCCAGTGTTAATTACTCATAACATTTCCAAATTTTATGCAACTTTTCCAGCATTAAAAAAAGAGTCAAAATTCAACTAGAAAAATTACAACCTGTAAATGGCAGTCTAAACATTTATTTAACAAAAATTCTGTTTTAAGTCATCATCAGACTAATCTAGAGCTGTAATAGATCTTAGCAATCATGTCATTATACTACTTAAGAAACATGTTCTAAACAGAGAATCTTTTTAAGATTTCTAAGATAATAGCTGGGTTAGACAAACCTGTAGTACACTACCAGGAATCTTAACTGCACTGTGAATATTCAATATTTCTCTGTTATTTTTCCTTGCATATCATCAATTTAAAATATTTTACAAGAAAATAAAAAAATAACATTTCAATAACCATAATTTAGCATCCAAGATCAAACACAAAATTAACTACCTAAGAAAACTATAACTTAAATAACTTAGGAATTACAAAAATCTTTAAATAAAATCTTGTCATTTTTCATAATTTAAATTGCTTTGTAGCATGCATGTAGCCCATGAAGGAGATGATCACCCCTTCTCTGGCTCCTAAAGAAGTGTCAGCTGCACACAGGGTCCAATACTTCTGGTATAAACTTCCTAGAATAAATAGGTCACTGACATCCATAAGCTGAAGTCGCAGGAAGACTTGGAGCATGGCAGGATAGTCAAGTTCAGTGAAGTGAGGACTATTACTAATAGGTCAAACTCCAAAAAGCAGAGCAAAGACCAGCATTTCCCTGTCTTCATGAATGAGAATCACAGAATGCATGGAAATGAAAAGGGTATTTGTCTTCCCTCTCCACTGTGCCAACATCTTCAGCACAAGCCCCTTGGTAAGACAGAGAATGGTGGGCTACTTGTGGAGTTTGCCAGTCATCCACCATTTCTTCGCTCTGCTGAAAGAGTATTTTGCTTGTGTGAAGGGACACAGGGCAAACTGAGGTAGTAACAAAGTTAAACAAACTAACACAAAACATAACAAAATACCAAAACAGTGAGGATAAAGAAAAGAATCAGCAACCAGAAGAGAAAAAGGAATTTAACACAAAAATAAGAGGTGGAAATACAAGAGGCCTTTGCCTTGAGAAAGGGTTGGACATCATCTCCTGATTTTTCAGTGTTAATCGTCAGTCCTTTTTAAAAACAAAACCAAGCTCCTGATTTTTCAATGTTAATCATCAGTGCTATTTAAAAACAAAACCAAGCTCCCTGACTTTCTTCCCCTTCCCCCACTTTTTCTGGCCATGCCGTCTGTTTTCTACTTCTTTCAGAGGTGATTTTTGTTTCTTGGGTTTCAGTGGGGTCATAAAGAAACTGCTCAAAAACTGGTCAAAAACTGCTGACTACTCAGCTTCTAAATCACCCACCATGGAACGAGCAAACGCCTTGAAAGAATCTCCAAAAAAGTTCACTGAAGAATGCAGTTTCTCACAATGCTAGCTGGCACACTGATGCCATTGGGAAAATAGAACACTTATCTAGTGGAGAAAGTCTGTACTACAAGGGGCCTGCCTCTGTTTCTTGGGTTTTTGTTTTTTTGCTATGACTGAAACAAGACAGTTAATGCAGCAAAAATCAGTAACAAAAAAATGGTAACATTGCAGAGAAAAAAGTGGAAAGGGGAGAGGAAATTCTATAGAAATATTGGGTAGTTTTTAAAAAGCTATGTATTTTTTTTAACTGTCTCTATCCTGGTCAGATAAGAACCCAAGCAGGGAATAGAAATAGAAACACTCTGGAGGCAGACATAGCCACAGAGCTATCTAGTCAGTACCATACCTGGTCAGAACCCAACTTGTAGCAGGGAGACATGACCACCACACAAGACAGTTTTCTACAGTATTTCAAATGCCTACCATATAGGAAAACCTGAAGAAAATCAGTTTCTAAAAGCTGCTATTATCTTTTGTTTAGTTTATATTGGGTATATGATAGAAATGGTGCATATACACATATAGTACTGTTAACTACTGTAAAAAAAAATACTTTGTAGTCTTTATCTTTAAAATGTAACTTTAAAACCCAAGAAAAAAGCTGGGCATGATGGCTCACATTTGTAATCTCAGCATTTTGGAAGATAGAGGCAAAAGGACTGCCTGAGCCCATGGGTTCAATACCAGCCCAGGCAACTTGGTGAGGTCACACCTCTACAATAAATCAAAATATTAGCTGGGCATGGTGGCACACATCTGTAGTTCCAGCTACTTGGAAAACTGAGGCAGATCATGAGACCAGCAGGCTAAGGCTGTGTGACTATGAGCATGCCAACAGATTGAGACTCCTACTCCAAAAAAAAAAAGGTGTTTTCTCCACTAGGAAACTAGTAATATCAAGTACTTTTTTAAATTAAGAAAAAAAGTTAGAATTAGGTTAAGTAAGTAACTAATACTGTATAAATACTATAATATATACCATAAACATTGGATTGAAGATGGAAAAACTGTAGAAAGGGTAAAGTAAAATGAGAAATGAGATAAACACAGCACATGCCTAAGAATGTCTGAGAAGCTAGGGAGGGTCCAGGAAAACCTGGAATAATCTTATAGGGTGCAGGCCCCTATGGTAAAGCCTTCTCACACTAGGTAAGTGTCCTAGGAACCCATCAATACCAATGTACCAGCTAGAGTTGTGAGAAGCTGCATTCGGCTTCAGCAAATTTGGGGGGGATATTCTGCCAACATGCTTGCCCATTTCATGATGGGTGATTTGGAGTGCACCTGTCCACACTGCACAGAGTATTCAGCAGTTTTTGACCAAAAACAGCATGACTGACCACCATGCCCCACCCCTCCTATTCACCCAATCTCACTCCAAGTGACTTTTATCTCTCCATATTTAAAAAAGTCTGCCAGGGGAAATATTTTACCAATATGGAAAAGATGAAAAAAAAAATGACAGAAGCACTAAAAGGCATCAAAATCAACAAGATAAGAAACTGTTTTGAGCAGTGGAAAAAAAGCATCTTGATAGGTGTGCTACATCAAATGGAGAGTACTTTAATGGTGACTAAAATTTAAACATGTAAGACTAAAAACATAATTTTACATTAAGTAAATTCTGTTTTTTGCGGGGTCCCCCATCTATCTACTGGAAGTCACAGACAGTTCTTAGCTCTGAGCCAGAATGCAACATCTCAGCTCTGACACTTAACTGCTACACAATACTGGGTAATATCGCTTACTCTAACTGTGTCACAAAATATAAAGATGCTGAATATAATCAAGGACACTTATTTGCTCCAAACAAACCCTCTCTAAGCTTCTTGTTTTTCCATTCTATTTTTTTCTTTAAAATTTGCTTTTACCAATATGCTATTTTCAACATAATACATAAATAAAAATAAGAAGATTCTTTGTATGCAAAGTCTTACCTCAAATTTTGAGGTCCTTCATTAAACAAACTACAAATTTCTCTTATTTGATTCAGTGCAGGAATTACCCACTTGTCATTTGTGTGAAATTCTTCTATTAAGCGATCTATCCACTGGATCTTTTCTGTGTCTCGAGCCTTGCATACACACACACACAAAAAGTTATCTTTTAAATAGATCAGTTCTCAATATAATTCTACCTTCGAATTATTCTGGTGATTACAAAACAGCTTTTAAACTCAGCATCTAAAAAATTATGATGTAACTGCTTTATGTACATTCTTGTCACTAAGAACTTACCACTAAAACATCAAATTAAAGCACTACTACAAACTCAGTTTTCCATGATTCAATACCTTCACCAAGATATTTCCAAGTATAGGCATATTTATAGAAGTATACATTTTCAAACATTTGCCTAAAATATGGGTTAATTTCATACAGTGTTTTGTGACTTCTATAGTGAAATTTAGCAAAATATACAATCCCAGCTACCATCATATATATTGGGTTAATACATTTTTATAATCAGAGTAAGAACACAGAAAATTTATCATTTATCAAGAAAATGACAAGTCAAAATACATACAGAGAAAGCTACAGAAAATAGGCACAAGTATTCTCATAAAAAATTTAAAATATTGTAAAATAAGTTACTTCAAATATTATTTCATGGTTGCTTCAGTCTTTTACAGTGAAAAAATCGGAAATTCAGGCCAGTTGTGGTAGCTAACACCTATAATCCTTTGGGAAGCTGATGTCAGAGGATTACTTGAGCCCATGAGTTCGAGACCAGTCAGGGCAATATAACGAGACCTTGCCTCCACACACACAAAAATAAATAAATAAAAATAAAAACAAAAAGTCAGGCATAGTCCTAGTTATACTAGGAACATTGAAGCAGAGATTACCTGAGCCCAGAAGTTCAAGACTGAGAAGAGCCATGATTATGCTACTGCACTCGAGTCTGGGTGACAGAGTAAGACCCAGACGCAAAAAATTTAATATATAAATAGAAATTCAAGTGTGAAAAATAATACATTGTTAGGTGGAATGATTCTATTTCTGTGTTTTGTTGAAGAAGAAAAGGTAATTCTGTGTATTTGCTCAGTACCTAACTAAAAGGACATTTTTGTAGGCACATGCACATTCTTTTTTAGAAAAACTGAGGCTATGCTTTAAGAGATTCTTACTAAGCAGTGTGGGCATTTTCGACACCAATCAGTTATTTTAACTGCAGACAGTATTCATGAATATGGATGGTTTCACTGTGTAAACAATAAAGGATGTCTTTCTCTGTACATGTTGAGCTGTTTTCACATCATATTCTAGGAGAAATTTCTAGATGTGCAATGGACTATACTGAATTCTGTGCACATTCTTATTTTAAAATATTTGTGTACAAATACTAAATTTTCCATGGTCTGTGCATTTGTAGATATTTAATTGCACAACATTTTAATTATAGCATACCATCCTTACCATATTGCCATACACATGTATTATGCTTTAATGTAAATCCGTCATTCAAAATATTTTCAAAAGTCAAATATATTAGCACATACTCAGTGAAACCAAGATAACCAAGAGTATATATATCACCTATTGTGGTTTCTTAAAACTGTACTCAAATCTGGGTCTGATGAATTCTCAACATGATGAAAATGCTATTGATTTTATCCTTCTGTGTTTATCTGATTAATTAACCAAGGCTCTTAAAAGCATTTTGGATGGGCGTGCAAGGAGAGTGATAGGCTCACCAGTTTTGTATAACAACAAAATATAAAAGCCAAAGTTGAAAAAGGCAAAGCTTCTTTTTCTAAATTTAGTTAAATCCAGTATCTATTAAGGAAATTTTGTGTATTTGCTCAGTACCTAAATAAAGGGACATTTTTGTAAGCACGTGCACATTCTTTTTTTTAAAAAAACCTGAGGCTATGCTTTAAGACTCTCTTATTAAGCAGTGTGGGCATCTTTCCACACCAATCAGCCATTCTAACTGTAGAGCATACTTATGAATACAGATGGTTTCATTGTATAAACAATAAAGGATGTCTTTCTCTGTACATGTTGTGCTGCTTTCACATAATATTCTAGGAAAAAATTCTAGATTTTTAGACAGTGTGCCTAGCAATAAAGTGAATAACTAATAAATACTACTTGATCATTTATAAGCATACTGCTGTAATTGTTTGTAACACTTCTCTAATTAGCAAAATGTCCTTAATAAACTCAATATTTTCACAACCATTTTGGATGCTGACTAAAAACGTAAGAACAATCAGAATCTAACACAGTATCATAGATTCAGTAATTCAGCTGAGGCTTTTCCCCAAAAAATTTAAGGCTCTACAAGCATTAATGCAAATCCAGTGTATTGTTGACCACTGGCATTAGAGGAAAAAGCTCCTTGTCTTTATTTGTAGATAAAAGCTACTATAAAAATTTTTAATTTGTATCTTTTTCAAAATTAAAAAAAGTATCATTTATATGAAAAGCCAGTCTACAGACTCTGAATGACTCATCTTCATTTTTTTAAGTATTCCAGGTTTAAGAATGTACATATATGTGTGTAAATACGAAAAAATTTTTTGATAGATGCCATCAAGTCAGCAAATTCTTCAAAATCTTCACAATTAGATGGTTTTCAAAACACAAAGGCATCATCTTGACTTTGACCAGATTAACTCAAATCCAAGTGAAAGCAGAATGTCTGCCCTCTAGACACCAAAAACACTTCTGCCTCTTCCTTTTTTATGTTTAAAAGAGAACACACTGCTTTTATTAGACTCTTCCTTGGATTGATCTATTGTAAGGCTGGCAAACTACTGCTGATAAAAATCCAGATATGGATGCAAGATTATAAGCAAAATCAGTATAAATAAACACTTATAATCAGCAGACATAAATGATATAAGTTAAATGCTGGGAAGCTGTTGTGATTTGCTCAGAGAGACCACCATTTAAATTCTATTAATTTTACTAACTTCTATTAGTTAGTAAAATCTAACCACACTTATAGTTACTACAAACCAACACTGGACTTTGCAAAGTACAGAGAAGCTCACTTATAGTCACTATAAGCTTTTAATTCTTCATGTTTTTTTTTTAGTGTCCCATATTTAGCTACAGTACTACTGTAATAAACTGTCTTATCTTTAAACATCTTTCTCTCAAGCAAATAAAATGTTTAGTGAATGATACACAAAAACTTGCTGAAAAACACAGGGCAAAGGTAAAGAAGTGGGGCTTATATGACAAAAGTAAGTTAATTCCTCAAGATTACTTTGAAGACAAAAATGATGAAAGAAACTGGACTATCCTATAAGGAAGATATCCTAGTTTTGAAGGAAAAAATGTCAGAAAAAGAGAGCGAAGAAGCACCCCAATACCTGGGAACAAATATAATCGAGTAGTCTTATGTGGGCATTGAGAGCTAGGTCAATGATGTCTACAGGCACATCATCTCTACGAGCCAGATTCCAAAGAAGGTCCAACACTTTGTATGCCATCACACCATCTTTATCATCTTCTGCAAGACGATGAATCAGCTCAAGCAGCTTTTCACGCTGCTTTTTACTTGCATTTGCCCAACTTGCCTAGAAAAAAATAAGTGATATAAATACCACACAATTTATATAAGCTTGTTTGTATTAAGTCACTACTACTTTTAATTGTGTCTGTGGATAAGCTACATTAAAGTCATCACTGACTGACACACACACACACACACACACACACACACACACACCCTCACTCTAACAGTGTAACCAAACACCAAATTACTCAAATGTCATGAGAGAACTAAATAGTATTAATGAGTCAGACTAATCTACATTCAAAAAAGGAAGCCTCTATTTACAATGGAAACTTGTTTGTGATTTTTGACCATAAAATTACAAAATTAAAAAACAATAAAGAATGCAACTAAAAATGACATTTGTAGCCTAGGCAAAATAGTGAAATTTCGTTTCTCAAAAAAATTTAAAAAATTAACTAGTGTGGTGGCACAAGTCTGCAATCCCTGTTTCTTAGTAGGTTGTGGTGGGAAAAATTGTTTGAGCCCAGGAGTTACATGTTTCAGTGAGGCATGATCATACCACTGAATTCTAGCCTGGTTGACAGGGTAAGAACAAGTCTGGGGAAAAAAGAAGATATTTGTTATAAACAAAGAGAGCAATCATAAGGCAATGTGTATTAAGCATTTTAAAAACAAAAAGCAAATGTGTACATACAAAGACAAACAGACAAATTTATATGAAATTCTAAGTTAATGACCAAAAATAAATAAGTAATCTCCAATATATAAAGAAATAATGTACTAATGCTATCTACATTTAGGAGATAAAATGTTTATTAAAAATATTAAAATCATGCTGATTTTAAGATAGAATAGACATATTTTTCACTATTCTCACTAAGTATAACTAAAGCTCCCTGATATTATGAACCAAACACTGGACTCTGAAAAACACAGAGAAAAAAAGCAGACCCAGAAAAAGAGAGAAAAAAAAAAAAAAAAAGAAAGGAAAGGAAAAGGCAAGGTAAAAAATGCAGAGCTGATACAGACCTCTAAACCCAAGGAAGAACAAGTTAGTAAGTTCCTTGAACTTTTTTTTGTTTCACACATTCCATGCTTGAAGCTACAAAAATCCAACAACCTGGAAACAATAGTCAGTACAGACAAGAAAAGTCCCCCCAAAGCCACCTTCCTAGCTTACAGATCAGGAAAGGTGCAACCTAGCATGAAAGGTAGTTGTACAAAACAAATGATCTACTCCAAGCAAGAAAAAATTATGATTCATGAGTCAGGCGCAGTGGCTCAAGCCTGTAATTCCAGCACTTTGGGAGTCAGAGGTGAGAGAATTGCCTGAGATCAGAGGTTGGGCAACTTGGCAAAAACTCAACTCTGCAATAAATCAAAAAATTAGCCAGGCATGGTGGCATGTGCCTTTAGTTCCAGTGACTTGGAAGGCTGAAGGGGAAGGATCGCCTGAGTCCAGCAGGTGGAGGCTGCAGAAGCCGTTAGCATACATTACACTCTAGAATGGGGCAACAGAGTGAGATTCCAACTAAAAAAAAAAAAAAAATTATGACCACTCCTCACCCACAGCACAAAAAGTTACAAGTTTCATAAAGTTGTAACAAAGTTTGCCAAGATCTGTGAGAGGGTGGTGGAGTGGTGGTGATAAATGGATTAGAAGACCAAATATTGTGCTGGGATTTATAACTCCATGCAACCATAACAAGGAGGCAGCCTCTGCCAGATCCATGTTACAGTGGTGCCACAGGAGGCCTAAAAGAGAATCAGAACTTTAATTATTGCCCAGCAGAAATGAAGTCACCTCAATCATAATCAAATCGTCAGAAATCATAGAGTCAGAAATCCCTTCCTACGTAGCAGTAATAAGGAATGTCCCCTCTGGGTAGCAAGGAAGGTGGTAAAGGGAACCTAGAGTTCTACCTCTAGGTGGTAATAACTGAAGACATCCCCCACTTCCTGCTTGATGAATGGTGCCAGACAAAATCAACTGGAATACAAGGTTTAAATATTTTCAGAGTCTAATTACAGAGCGTGAACACCTCTGGGTTTCAACGGAAAACTAACTGACATATTAAGAGTCAGGAAGACATCAAAATGAATGAAAAAGATAACTGACAGGAACTGACACAAAGATGGCAGATGCTAGAACTAGCCAAGATTTAAAGCAGTTGCATGAAGAGATTCACTACTCCAATGAGGCAAAAAATAAACAGAAACCAAAAAAATGTTCAAGCAACCCTCTAGAAGGCAGGAAAACAAAAATAAAAAAGTAAAAAACAGAAGAGAACAAATAGAACACAAAAAGAGCAAGCTTAGGACCTAACATACCAATAATTACATTAAGCATAAATGGTCTAAATTCACAAGTTATATCAGAAATTAACATAGATTATTTATATCATTAAATACAAGGGTATTTAATAGGTAGGTTAAAAGTAAAAGGATGCAAAAAAGATATAACAAGTAAACATTAAAGGAAAGTAGGATTAGCTATTTTAATATCAGATAAAACAGGTTTTGGAGCCAAAAAAGTATTATCAGAAGTCATTATATAATGAAAAAGGATTGATCCATTAACAAGACATCGGAATCCTAAATAGCATGCTGCATAATTTGTGAAGCAAAAACTAATGTAATTCGAAGAAGAGACAGACAAAATCATGATTTTAATTAAGAGATATCAATAACTCTCTCTAAACAAATACAGAACATCAAGACAGAAATTCAGCAAGGATATACAGAAGGACTCACCAAAAACCATCAATCAACAAGATTTAACTGATATATAACCCTCCACTCATAACTTCTTTTCAAAATACCCACAGAAAACATACAAGACTATGTCCTAGACCATAAAACAAACCTCAACAAATTAAACAAAATTATACTGATGTTCCAACTACAGTGGAAGTTGGGTGTGTACTAACTACGCAGAAACCAAAAATCACAAATCAGTAACATTAAGAAAATCTCCTAGTATTTACAGATGAAATTCTACTTTTATATTTTCAAATATAAATTTAAAATCTCGCTGACTCAATGTAAGTGAAATAAGATACATCAAAATCTATATAAAATATCCACACATGAAAGCAGTGGCATAAAAATTTATAGCACTAAATGCATAGAACTATAAAGAAAAGGGAAGCCCAGGCACAGTGACTCAAACCTGGAATTCCAGCACTTTGGTAGGCAGATGAGGGAGGACTGCTTGAGCCCAGGAATTTGAGACTAGCAATGGCATAATAGCAACACCTCGGGTCCACAAAAATTTTAAAGAAAAAAAAAAAAAAAACTGGGCATGGTGGCGCATGCCTGTGGTTCCAGGTATTTTACTTGGGAGGCCGAGGTGAAAGGATAGCCTGTGCCTGAAAGATCGAGGCTGTATGAGCCATGATTGTACTACTGCATTCGAGCCTGGGCAACAGAATGGGACCCTGACTCAAAAAAAAAAAAAAAAAAGACAGAGAGAAAGAGAGAGCAGAAACTAAAGCTAAAGACCTAAGTAAATGAAAAGAAATCATCCCTAAATAAATGAAAAAACATTCTATGTTCACGAATTGGAAGAATTATATCACTAAAATGGTAATATAATGAACACTAACCTACAACTTTATCATAAGCTTCAATTTTTTCCCAAAAATCAACAAGCTAATCTTAAAATTCATACGAAAGCTCAAATAGCCAAAATTGCAAAAACAATCTTAAAAGAACACAAAATGGAAGATCTGCCATTTACTAATTTGAAAATATTACATAAAGTCTATAAATCAATGCAATGTAGTTACGGCATTATGCCACATATGTCAATCAATAGAACATAAAGCCCAGAAATAATATCCACAACTGGCTGATTTTAGACAAGAAGGCCAGAACAACTGCATAAGAATAAAGAGCAATTCTTAACAACTGCTGCTTGAACAATGAAGTATTCACATGTCAAAAAATGAATCTGAAATCCTGCCATCATATCATATGCAAAAAATTAACTCAGAATAGAATACAGACCTAACTAAATATAACACCTATAACAGTTCAGCTCCAAATACAGGGAGAAAGGTTGTGAATAGGCAACAGTTTCTTAAATATGAAATAAAAAGTGTAAGTGACAAGAGAAAAAAAGAAATAAAAAGAACAGGTAAAATCTCTAAAGACAGAGAGTTTATTGTTGGTTTCTAAATGCAAAGAAATGACAGAATTAATACAAAGTTTGGAATTTGATAAAAGTAATATTGTACAACATTGTGAATGTACATATCAGAGTTTATATAAAACTGAGAAGTGAATTTCATGACAATTAGAAGAGAAAATTTGCTTTACAAAGGACATAATTTAAAAAGTGAGAAGACACACTGAAGAGTGGAAAATATGTATAAATCATGTATTTTATAAGATTCTTGTATCCATAATATAAAAATAACTGTAATAATTCAAAATAAAAGACAAATGGGCAAAAGTTCTGAATAAGTATGTCATCAGACAAGATAAATAAATGGCAAACAGACAAATGATATAATGCTCAACATAATTAGCTATTAAGAAAATAAAAATCAAAACCCACCAATAAATTACAAATTTAATCCCATTAGGATAGATAAAATAACAAAGACAATAATAAATGATGAAAAGGTTGAGGAGAAACTAGAATCCTCATATACCGCAGGGGAATATAAAATGGGATAGCCCTGGTGGAAATAGTTTGTGGCAGATCCTCCAAATGTTACACACAGTTACTACATGACCCAGCAATTCCACATCGAGGTCTACCTACCCTAAAGAACTGAGAACGTATATCCACAGAAAAAACCTTCACACTAATATTCACTACAGCATTACTCATAATAACCAAAAGTGAGAAATTCCAAATGTTCATCAACTGACGAGTAGATAAAAGACAGTGTTACAATTACACCTAAACAATGGAACATTATTCAGTAATAAAAATGAATACACGTTAAAACAAAAAATTGTACATGAATTTTTAAAGTAGCTATAATAATTTGCAATAGGCAAAAAGTGAGAAGTGAGAAAACCCAAATGTCAATTTGTAAGAAAAACTGGCATCCATAAAGTGAAATATAATTCAGCAATAAAAAGGAAACATGAAAGAACAGACGAATCTTTCTTTCTTTATGCTAAGTCAAAGAAATTGGTCAAAACTAGACTTATATTTACAGAAAATATCCAAAATAGGAAAATCTATAGAAACAGAAAAAGGAGGGTAGGCAGGACCTAGGTAGGGATAGATTGAGAAGCAACTGGTAATAGATAAGGTAATTTCATTACTTTTTATTTTGAGGTAATGAAATGCTCTGCAATTATATAGTAGTAATGATCCAAAATTATGTAAACATACAAAAACACACCAAATTGTACATTTTTAAAGGGTGAACCTACAAGTTTGTGAATTACATCTGTATAAAAAGCTGCTATTAAAAAACTACATATAAAATTATCACATTGAACTCACCCACAGGAACCGCCTTCATAAAAAGCACCTGCACACCCAAGGATCATAGCAGATTATTCCCAAGTTGGAAATACTTCAGATGGCCACTTATGAGCAAGTAGTTAAATAAACAGTGGAAAACTCATACCATGAATACCAGTTAACAGTAATGGAAACAAACTACAGTATCCATAATCTGAAATGCTCCAAAACCTGAAACTTTCTGAATGCTACCACGATTCTCAAAGAGATATATTCCTTGGAGCATTGTGAATTTCAGATTTTTAAACTAGAAATGTTCAATCAATAAGTATAATACAAATATCCCCAAATCTGAAAAAGAATCCCAAATCTGAAACACTTCTTGTTCCAAGCATTTCAGGCAAGGCATACCTAGTAGGTAAGCCTACAGAGAATCAAGCTGATATGGAAAAAAAAAAGTATTCTGAAAAGCTAGAGTGTGCAATTCCATTATTTACATTCTTAAAATTAAAAAAAAAAAAAAAACAAAACAAAACTACAGAAACAAAGAAAAAAGTGGTGGCTGCCAGGGACTAAGTAGAAAGTAAGGGCATGAGGAAAAAGTGGATGCGGCAAAACAAGGGTGACATGGGAATTCTTTTGGTGATGGATGTATTCCATATCTTGACTATAACACTGTCAATAACATGATTGTGATCCTGTGTTATTTTTCAAGATGTGATCACTGGGATAAACTAGGTGATGAGTATTTGGGATTCTCTGTATAACTTCTTGTCACGGCATGTGAGTTTCCAATTTTCTCAAAATAAGAAATGTATAATAAAGTATAATAGTGTTTTAAATATAATACAGAGGAAGCTATTTGTACTCTCATTAATGAGCGTTAATGAACAGTTACTAGAACACAAAGAACTAAAAGCAAATAGTAGAAGGAAAAAAGTAACTTTAACAGAGTTATTATAAAACAATTTAAAATGAATATAGTTTCTAGGAAGACAACTATAGTACTTGCTTTTAAATCCTTTTAGTGCCCACAAGATTCCTTTAGAAATACAAAAGGAATAAAAAAGCTACTAACAATACATACAGTAAATTATTAATAAATTGTATTATAAGAATAAAAAAGATAAAGGAGCAACTATAGAGTCAAAGATGATTAAAGCACATAGCAACCAACTACATATTAAGAAATATATTTAAATCCTGATTCATACTGCTAATAGAATTATGAGAAAAAATTTTTATACTGTAGACAAGGACTAAACATTCATGTACACAAAAAATAAGGAAAAACAACTGAATAGAAAAAAAAACAGGTAAAAGATTCAAATAAACATTCATCAAAAAGAAAATATGTAGAGCACAAAAACATGTAAAAAATATTTGATCTCATTAATGTCTAGGAACATTAGATCAATGACCACAACACCCACTCAAAAATTTAAAATTCTGGCAAAAAAAAATATTAACAAGCACTGTAAAGCAGTACAACCACTTCAGAAGACAAAAGATTTCTGCAGAGAACCCAAATCTTTATAGACTAGAGTTTAAGTAAGAATAACTGTATATAACTAAGAAATATTTAGATAAAATCAAAATCATTCAGTTGCAACTTACAAAGAACTACTAACTAAATTATACACTTCAAAGCACCTTAAGAAAGACCTTTCAAGACACAGTGACATACTCTGTAAATACCACCAGACTTACCAACACCTCAAAAAATAATGCTTATTATTAAATAATGGACAGTAATAAACACCTGATAGATAAGCCAAAGAGTAATATACAGATAATACATTTTTTATTATGAGTATATTTAGACTATCAGGAGACTTCTTGAATTAAAAAGAAGATAAACTGACACCAGAAATTCCACTACACCTAGCCATCCCTGTCTACCTTTTATATGCTTCCAAGAGCTTTTAAAACAAATAAGTAGACACATACATCCATATAGAACTTCATGAATTATTTTTTCCCTAGCAGTGATATCAAAATATCCTTCTGACATGGCTGCTTAAAATGAAGAATCCTACTCCCTAAACACAGCATTTCTGATTTAACACATCTTGGGAATATATGTTAGAATTCAAAATGCAGGTCAAGGAATAATATATAGTTAAGTACCCCAGATGTCTACCTACTTCTTCCTGAAAACATAACAGTCTTGTCTTCCAAGATACATCTATAATTCTGACTTTTAGAACATTATTTCCTTCCTTTTCTTCATAGTTTCTCCAACATTAGCAAGAGTCACCTATGTACTAAATTGTTATAATGTGTTGATGCTTACTGTCATATGGTATTCCATATAAGAACAGTCCACTTTACTTATCCTTTTATATAAACATTTGAGTTATTTCTAGCTTGGGCTAACACAAATTATTCTGCTAAAACACTGTTGAATACCTATTTTGGTATAGATATCCATCAGGTTTTCTAGGGCCTAGTTGGGTCACAGGATGTAAGAACTTTAATTTAAAACAAAATGTCAAACTATTTTCTATTGTTGCTAGTTAGCAAATAAAAGTACCCTCCAAAAATCTAATTATTATTTTGGACATGAAATCTTATAGTTCTAATGCCAACGGTTATTGAAATATTTGTTCATAATCCAAACTCTCCAATGAACCTTAAAAATTACAGAAATGTCTTAATGACATTTGTGCTCAACAACATCAAAGCAAATATGTTATTAGAGACTACTGGGCTACTTTCTAAATTTTGTTTCTATATGCCTGCGTACACCACCCTCAGAGAACCATAGTGTTTTAGTAAGCGTTATTAACCTTATTTTTCAATTCTTCCCTGCATTTCTACAGCTTAAACATAAATCAAAACTAAAATTCCCAGAGAAAGCTAATTTAAACACACAATTTAAATAAAAAACTAAGATTTCGCATTTTGTGATGGAAAGTATTATAATAATAAACTACGAGGCTCAAGCAATCTTTGAGACAACATGAATCATTCTCCTTAATCAGAGATCCTTAAGTGAAAACCGTAAGTATACTGGTTAAAGCAAAAGAAATCTAGTTAATTAACTCTACTTAGACTAAAATGGCAATTCTTTACTATCTAAACTACTACCTTAAAGCAATCAAAAAGATGATCAAGATGCTCTTGAGAAAAATTCCAAGCCAACTTTGCTAGCAGATCATATACATTCTTCACAATGGCTTCATGTTTCCCTGCCTTGAAAAAGAAAAACAAATGAATAAAAGCAAACAAACAAAAAAATCATAGCATACTTAAATCTGAATAACAGGAATTAAACAGTGCCATGCTAAACCCTATTACTTAATAAATATTCCTACTTTCCTCATCTGAGGTAATAACAGAATTCCTAATATTCGATATTAGGAATTTAGAACTGCCACTTAACACTTGGCAACTCATATACAAATTTATTACAAAATATTTACCAATAAAATGAAGAGAAGATTAAGTAAAAATGGTGAACTGTTTCAAAACTGAAAACTTAAGTGCTCAATGAAGACAAGAAGGAATACTTAACTGATTTTTCTTAAACGTAAAAAGCAAGAGAAAGAAAACAAACTTTGTAATCCAAGGCCTAACAGTACTTCCCAAGTGTTCCATGGACAGACAATTTTAAAAATTATCCGTGAGAACTTTTGAAACCAAGTTTATTTGTTATGAAAAGTCACAATCTTCTGTAACAATGCTGTTTTTACAAGTCACAGTAATGCAACTCTTGTGATGTGTTTCTTCATATATATACATAATCCTATAACTGCAAATTCTTTGTACTCTTTCAATAATCACTCCTTTAATGATTAAGTCTTTTGCTATAGGTCTCTTGTTTAAAACCATCTGTAACTGCCATCCATAGTATATATGAAGATGGGGAAATTTTTTTTTACTTTAAGAGTAGAATTTCTGTACATGCAGAGCAAATGCATGTCTCTGAATTCTATTTCTGTATGCCTGTGTACATCACCCCCAGAAAACCCTAATTTTTTTTTGTTTTTGTTTTTAAGAAAGTAGGATTTATGGAGAGGACAGAAAAGCTACCACAGTGGGAGGAGACCTGAGGAGGTTGCCCCTAGTGTTTTATTATGTATTTTTTGCCCCTCTTTTCCAATTCTTCCATGAATTTTACTGTTTATTTCAACCGAAATCAAAATGAAAATTTCCATAGGAAACTAATTCAAAGAAATAAATGAAATGAAAAACACTATGCATCATTTAAGTCAGGCAATACAAACTACCACAAGTTTTTTAATTTTTAGTATCATTCCTGTCAAAAGAAAATAGTATCATCTTAAACTTCTTACCTGTGCGGCCCAGATATTATCAAGGTCCTGTAATGTAAGAGCTTTTTCTTTAATGACAAATCGAAGAATCTTCCTTAGCTTTTCTACATATTGTGGTTGATAAAGATTGTCTTGCAAGACTATAGATAAGATATTACTTTGCTGTATCCATTCCTAAAGGTAATACAAAAATTCAGTGCAGAAACAAAAAAGAAGCTTTTTAAAAAAGCAAAATAAAAATATGGCTCAGACATCTATACATGAATGAAAATCCAAAACCCCCAAATAAGTGTTTGCTCAAAAATTATAACACTAATACAATACTTAAATGTTGTGTTAACCCAAAATTAAACACTAGAAAAACTAATTTCACAGATTTAAATTTGGCATATCAAATGCTCCCAGAGCTATCCTAAAGTCACAAATTACAAGCCATTAGTATAGTAAATGAACTTGCTGCTTTAATGTGCAATTAACGAACTGTTAGAAGTAGGGAGATCTAGGGGGAACACTCAGACTTGTCATCCAAAAACGACATGGAGGCCAGAGACCAGTAGAATGAAGCAACTCTTTAATAATGCTCTTGCAAGAACGGATGTCCCTCAGATGAGCAGCCACACTGAAGCAGTTTAGACAGAGGATTCAAGTCCTAAAACCAAGGTTCTCCCCTGCTTTCCCATAGACTGGGTATTTCCAGAGGTTACAACACTTTCCTAGACATCACCTATATGTTGTACATTGATTGGGTTACTTGATTAGTTCATTTGTATGTCCTATTTATTAACTGGTTAACATAGGTATGACAAACTTACTTCATTTGTGTGTCCTATTTGCCAATTGGCTTACAAAATTTTGTTCGAATTGGTTCTCTTTGAATTTTAAATTAAAAAGCCCACCAAAGTAAAAGTCCACAAAAAAGAGAACAAGAAGCAGGAAGTGACTTAGCAAAAAGCAGTTACATACAGTTTGTGGCTTACTGTGAAAATATATCACTATTTTTCTTACATGAACATTAAAATAAATAATTTTATTCTGTATATACAGAAATGTTCCCGTACTTGGTATACTTCTCAAACTATCTGTTCAAAACAACCAGTTACTTCTAATTTGCTTAGATTATTTTCTAAAACACAATAAAAATGCCACAGCAATGTCAAATTGCTTCAAAATTTTGTAAATACTATCACTTTCTCTAACTCTCTAGGACTAGAAATAATTTTAAATATTACTTCTAATTCATTTCAACCAAACCATCAAATTATATCATAAACAACTACATTCAGCAATGATAGGTTTACCAAATACACAATTAGGTTATTCCTATCACTTTCAAATAAGTAAAATCTGTAATTGTATCTTTTGCTATTAATATTATAAATTTTTAGGATTAGTCATATATCTCTCTCTTAATTTCAGACTTAGCTTTTGCAACTGTTAATTCTAATAGTAATTAGTGATAAGCTAGTTTTTCCATAAACAGATGCTTACTTACAAAAAAAAAAACAGTCAAAAATTAAAAGGACTTACTGCCATTTGCTTAGTTGTCAGCCATTGTTTCCTTTCAGGATGTCTGTGACGATGAGTAAAATATGACACACTAGATATCGTGTTATTAATTTCATTCAGTGCATTCATCTTTCCATTAAAACAGGAAATTTGCAACAATCTATGAGAGAAATCTTAAGTAAATATAATTATGTAAGAATTCAGGCAGTGCACTGTAGCTTACAGCTATAATCCCAGCCCTTAGGGAGGCACAGGTGAGAGGATTACCTGAACCTAGGAGTTTGAGATCACACTAGGCAACTGGGTAATATCTCGCCTCTACAGTAAAAATTTTTTAAAAATCAGCTGGGTGTGGTTATCCACACCTATAGTTCTGACTACTTGGAAGGCTGAGGCAAAAGGATCTGAGCCCAGCAGATTGAGGTACCATGGCCACCCATGATTGTGTCACTGTACTTCAGCCTGGGTTACAGAGTGATGATGACTCAAAAAAAAAAAAAAATTCAAACTGGCTAGATGCAGTACCACACATTTGTAATACCAGCAGTTGGGAGGCCAAGGTGAGAGAACTGCTTGAGGCCTGGGGTTCAGCACCAGACTGAGCAACATAGTGAAATTCCATCTCTACAAAAAGTTTAAAAAAAAAAGTCAAGTATGATGGCACACGCCTGTAGTTCTAGCAATTGGGAAGCGGAGGAGAACCACTTGAGTCCTGGTGCACTTGAACCACTGCATTCCAGTCTCGGTGAACAGAGTACATACCTGTCTCTAAAAAAAGATAATAACAATTCATATAAATAATGATTTACAGTGGTAAATAGCTTACCTGACTACCATTTTCAACCTAAAAATTTCTAAATTTGTTACAGTTTCCTCTTGTCCTGGAATCATTGAAACTAAATTCTTCAGAGATTTAAAAATCATTGAAAGGACATCATTTTTGGCTTCAATCTTTGCATCTTTTTTGAAATCTTCATCATTTAAACTTTCTAATAACAGTGGGACTATTTCCATAAGCGGAATAAAGTATTCTTCCACAGTATGTTGACTGAGAAACTGATAGCACAATCCAAATGGCCTAAAATAAGGAAGACACAAATTTCTGTGATAGTCTACTTTCTAAATAGAATTTTCACTACTTAACACAAAATAATCTATAATTTTAAAATGACAAGCAACTACACGCAAAACTGAAAAAATTGTCTTCAAGGAAATGAAATAGCAACTTGTATAGTTCACTGAATATTCACTTTACAGCATAACTTACTTAATAAGAGCTGCAATTATTTGAACATTTAATGCTGATCCATTAATAAAACGATCATGCCAAATCTGGAATCCATTTAATGTGCCAAATTTATTGATGAGGTCCACTAGCCAACCCTGTAATACAGGTAGTGATAAAAGTTCATTCACTCATTTAAGAAAAAGTTATTATTTGAAATGTATTTGTTTGAAACAACACAAATAGAAAATTTAATAAAATAATTATATTAAATTATCTTTAAGAATAACACAAAATATTTATTGGTCAAGCATATATTTCTAAAAAAGTTAAATCTTTCATATTATATTTTGTTCTCTGTATCCCTTGAGTCAGAAATAGTATTGACAGGAATTATATATAGGCTCAGAGGGACATGGCTGGTATTTGCTCATACCTCATATAGCTGGTTAATTAAAATTGGGCAAAGGTTGTATGGTTAATAAGAACATCTCTGAACTATAAGATATAAAATGAATTAAAGGATTAGGAAATTATGAAATGAATTAAGAATCAAGAAATAAAGACAAGAAAGACTTGTCTTCTAAAGAATCAAATTTTAGGGAAAAAATTCAAAGAGGAGAAGAGAACAAAGACAATTACTACCAGTTTTGAAAAGAAATAATTTCTCCATTTAAAACAGGAAAACATATTCAGGATATATGGAAAATGCAAAATAAAAGGAACTGTTTTAAAGAATATATTGGTACAAGCATAATCTAGTGCTAGGTTAGATATGACAGAAATCTAAATAAATTATAAAATCTCTAGTAAGTCTATTATCATACTTCTGAATGAATTCACTGTAGCACTTTTCTACCTTTTTATTTAAGTTTAATTTAAAAATATATGGAGTGACATCAGCAGGAAGGCAGACCAATAAGGTCCAAGCATAGTTTCTTCAAAAAAAAAAAGAAAAATTACCAGAACTCTGGAAATCAGTCAAAAGTATACAGCAATCAATCAAATGCCCAGTTGGGAAAAAGTCACACTTAAAAGGAGTAAGGCAATTTTATGGTGTTTTTACTAATGCTTGTACACTAGCTCTTAACCAAGCCTGATGCCCAGTTTCCTATGTGAAAGGATAAGATAGGACTGAATCGGCAACATTCTAAACCTGTCTGCAGGCTACCTCAGGGGATTTGGTTACTGTGTCACCCAACTTGAAGGTTAGGAGGCCAGAAATGGATTAAAATTCAGGATATGTGAAGCCATAGGAAGATAATTCATGAATACTCCAAGAGAACTCCAAACCTGCAGACTGTATGTAGCAAATGACTAACGGAAGAATACAACTGGCCCCCCAAACAAACAGAGGTAAGGTTCACAGAGGAATTAAAAAATTTATAAAGCAGTCACCATATTGGAAACGTGGAGAAAAAAAAAAAGCACACACAAAGGCTCATGGAAAACAACTGTCTGAAAAAGGCCACAGAATACTTAAGCTTTCATGCTAGACTGAATAATAAATCTCTACTGGAGAAACAAAGATTTAAAATGACAAATATTCTCAATTAGTTAAAGGAAGGATATGAAGAAGAAACTAAAGGAAATTAGAAAAATAGTCTATGAACAAAATTAGCATATTCAGAGACTTTTTAAAAACAAAACAAAATCTGTACATGAAAATACAGTAACTGAATTGAAAAATTCACTAGATAAGCTCAACAGGAGACTTGAGTAGGCAGAATTAGCAGTGAGAACTTGAAGATAGGTCATTGGAAATCAAAGTCAAAAGAACAAAAAGAAAGATGTAAAAGTGAGCAAATGCTGAGCACAAAGGCTCATGCCTGTAAGCCCAGCACTTTGGGAAGTTGAGGCAGGAGAATGACTTGAGGCAAGGAGGTTGAGGCTGCAGTGACCCAGAACTCCAGCCTAGGCCATAGAGAAAGACTTTGTTTCCATCCCCCTAAAAATAAAAAATAAGAATAAAAAAATGGTAAGCAGAGCCTAAAGGACTTGTGACATTGCCAAGCAGAAAAATAATATACATTATAAGAGTCCAAGAAGAAGAGAAAGAAAGAAACAGAAGACTCATATGGAGAAATACCTGCCAAAACTTTCTCATGTTTTGAAGAAAACCATGGATATACAAAAATTTGAGAAGCTTTATAACCTCCATGGTGTGTACACCCAAAAAGATCCACACCAAGACAGATTATAATCAAAATGTCTAAACAAACAAAAAAGAATCTTGAAATCAATCAGAGATAAACAACTTTTCACATACAAACAAACAAACAAAAAAACCTCAGTAAAATGAACAATTAATTTCTCAGCAGCAACTTGCAAGCCAGAAGAATGACATATTTAAAGTGCTTAAAAAAAAAAAACCTGTCAAATAAAAATTTGATACCTGGCAAAACAGTTCTTCAAATACAAGAAAAATATTAAGATATTCCTAGACAGACAAATGCTGACAGAGTCTGTTATGACTATACCTACCCTATAAGATCTGCTAAGTGGAGTTCTTCAAGTTAAAATAAAATGATCCAACACAATTAGTGTCATACAAAAATAAAAAATCTCTGGTAAATAAAACTACATAAACATTAAAAAACAATATTACCGTAAGCTAAGCTCATGACTCCACTTTTCTTTTTATTCTTTTTCTGAGTTGGAGTCTCACTCTGTTACCCAGGCTGGAGTGCAGGGGCATGCTTACAGTCACCCCAGCATCAACCTGCTGGCCTCCGGTGATCCTTCCACTTCAGCCTTCCAAGTAGCTGGAACTACAGGTGCATGCTACCATGCCCAGCTAATTTTTTAAAATTAGTATTATTGTAGAGAAGGGCTGGTCTCAAACCCACAGGCTCCAGCAGTGCTCTTGCCTTAGCCTCTCAAAGTGCTAGGATTACAGGCTAAGTCACTGAGTCCAGCCTCTTTTTACTTTTATTACTTCAATGGATATACCATATTAACAAAATGAAGAAAAAAAATCACATGACCATCTCACTGATGCAGAAAAGTATTTGACAAAATTTAACACCAAAATTATAAAAACACTCAATAAACTAGAAAACAATATCAACATAATAAAGACCATATATAAAAGATCCTAAAAATGAATAAAAGGTCTTTAGCTAATATCATATTCAAAGGTGAAAGACTGAAAACTTTTCTTCTACAAGCAGGTTATATTCTGCTTTCTTTTTCTATGGCTAGTAAGTTTTTTCCATGTGACCAAACATTAATAAAATTTGAATATAATCCAACTGGCTTTGAGACATTAAATATCCACTAAAGTAGCAGTAAAGTTGAGACATTAGAGTGAAAATAAACAAAACTACTAGTTTCATGGTTCTGGCTGCTTTCTTAATCAAGTTTTCTCCTTTCCTGCTTTCTTGAAGTAAGTTGTAGTTTTGGTTGGTACAAAACGACTAACATCTTCCCTCTGAAGAACAAGAATAAAAGATTATATACTTGACCAAAGATTTAGCTATTAAAGACTGAGATTTTCTCCTAAGAAATCAAGTGCACCTAATGAACATCTGTATACCTAACCCTGAATTTTACCCTGCATCTTTAAAATAAAAATTTTTAAAAATCAAATGAACTGTAAGAAATCTCTAATTATATGTCATAAAAGCAAAACAATCACTTTTTTAAAATCTTACTGAATTTACATGGTCTATAAATATGTAAAGTTTTCTGCTGCTTTAAAAATATACATAAACAATTACAAATGAAGGACAGTCAATGCTTGTCATTTGCTGTAATTATATATAAATGGTTTAGAAAATTAAATTCACAACACTGAATCACTGCTCCTCAGAGAAATACAGCATTAGATTCTAGGGAGCTTATTCACCAACCAATCAATACATAATAAACTTTGTTCAGCATAGCTAGAATGTTACTGACCAGCAGTTCAATGTTACAGAATCAGCAATAAGAGGGACGCCCCCAATGGAATTTATTTATAAAAAATTGTGTTTTTATTCTTATATGTTTAGACTTCATTCACTGTCAAAGTACTCACGCTTAATGTGATACACCTATCAAGTTGCTTTTTCCGCTGCTCAAAACAATCCTTGAACTCATCAATTTTGATGGTTTTTAGTGCTTCTGTTGTTTTTGTTTCATCTGTTCCCCACTGGCAAAATGTTTCCCTTTTAGGATATTTTCATCCAAGGAAACATACAAAAAAATCACTTAGGGATCGGGTGAATGGGGAGTGTGAGGCATGGAGGTCATGCTATTCTGGGTCAAAAACTGCTGACTACTCAGTGCAGTATGGGCAAGTGTGCTTGTCAATCATCTATCATGAAATGGGCAAAGACCCTGAAAGAATGTTTAAAAAAAAAAATACAGTGAAGCTGAAAACAGCCTCTCACAAAAACACTAGCTCATACACAGATGCTGATAGATTCCTAACATTTACCTAGTGGGGGACACCAGTACTACTTCAAGAGGTCCACCCTCCAAAAGATAATTCTGTTTTTTGGGTGAGGTCCTCTCTTATACATATTAAATAATGAGTCTTTAAGGTTATTTATTGTCTAGCTGATCATTACGCTGAGAAGTTAACATCATTAATGGTTTGTATTAAAAAAATTAATATTTGAAAATAACAAACCAACACACTTTTGGAACTAGAGGATCCAGAGAACGAGCAAATAATCCATCTTCAGACAACTGAGCACTTGAGAAAACTGATTCGCTTTGACGTGAACCATTGTAGGTATGAAATTTGCATTGAGGATTTAAGGCCATGGCAAGAAGTTCTAGAAGTGGAAAACAATCTTGGGACAACTTGGCCACACAAAGCTCCATCAGGCGATGAGTATTGTTAATAATACACCTCTGTTATATTGGGGTATGGGAGAAAAAAAGAAATCATTGCAATTTCAAACACAAGAACATTCTAGTCTTCTTAATAATGATCTCTCTCCATTTTTCTAAACTAGTTATCTTAATTCTGCTTATTTTCAATAATACTATAATTAAACTAACACATCAGTGAGGATAAACTAGTATTTATTGCATAAATTTTAACCTAATTTCAAAACTTATTTGAGAAAGATGACAAATGAAGTAGGTACTACAGGTTGTCCTTTTTCATCACAGGACACATACTAATTACCTACCATCCTCTCCTTGGAATTTGTACTTTAGAGTAAATACTAAAAGTTGTGTTAGTTATTCAAAATGCAAAAGATATGCAATTTCATAGTCACAGATCATTTTCTGTTCTTACACTGAAAAGGTCATATGCCAATTCAGAACCTGTTGGCATTTATATGCCGTGGTTATTTGTGGAAAATGTCCATCTTGTACTTCTTGGGTGCAAGTTATCAAAAACTTTTGACTAATACCTTTTAGTTAGTTGCATTTTCTAAATAAGGACCAGAATCCTAAAGTAATTACAGTAATTCAGAAAAAAAGGATACTTTTAAAATGTCTGGAATATGAGGATATCTTACAATCAACATAGTTGCTACTTTGTATTACTTCTGTACTAGACAGAGGTATTTCCTAAGGGTACCTTTTGCCAATCATTCGAAAACACTACTAATTTGAGAACACTGTAAATTATTTTTGGCTTTTTTGGTATGAAAACACTTAAGTTTGAATTCATACCACAAATTTGTATGGGTATTGATTTGTTGTCTAAATTTCCAGAAAAGTTTTTTCTTTTTTCCTATATCAACTTGCAAGTTTCCCTGCTTGACATGTCTGCATGGTAAATTTCTTTATTTGCACTGAAATTATTCCCTTTGTTAATTCAGCTACATTAAGAATCTGCTATATATTCCCCATGATATTTTTCATTTTGAATGGTACAAAACAATAATGACTTTTAGCAATCAATATGATCATGCATTTGATGAAATACTTTGTACTGTGCATAGAGTTGCAAGGGCCTGGGAATTCCAGGTGATAGAAAAACTAAAGTTTAGTAACTCAAATCTCAAGCTTATTCTTGAAGATGATGCTACTTTTAGTTGTGTAACATATGTCATTAGATTTGATATATTATTCACAGTAATATTTTCCAAATACAACCCCACAGAAATAACTGGGTAAATGTGAGTTCCAGAAATCAAATATAAGACTCACGTGAATTTCAAACTTCCATCCACTTACTGCCTCACTCGTAAGGATTTTGGTGAAAGATATTGTTAGTTCATGTTGAAAAAAATGTTGACACGCTTCACTTTTAACATCAAGACCTAATAAAAGAAAAAAAAAAACTAAAACTAATGTGAGGAAAACATTTTTATCTGGCTGCTTTTTATGATTAAATTGATAGAAACTGTTCTGGTTTCCAGTCACAAACAGCAATATTATAAGAGGTTTAAAAAGATGGAAAAATTTGGAATTCAGAAAAAGAAAATATAATATTCCACAAATTTTAGAATTGTGTAAAAGCACATCAAAGCAAGCAATATAACAATCAAAACGTTTCAAAATATGATTTCTATGCAGAAGGTAAAAGTGTAAACTAGTATAGCCTCTATGGAAAACAGTGGGTATTGGTTTGTTATCTAAATTTCCAGAAAAGTTTTTTTTTTTTCTATATCAACTTGCTAGTTTCCCTGCTTGACATGTCTGCATGGTAAATTTCTTTATCATTTACCTGTGCACTGAAATTATTCCCTTTGTTAATTCAGCTACATTAAGAATCTGCTATTATATTCTCCATGATATTTTTCATTTTGAATGGTACAAAACAATAATGACTTTTAACAATCAATATGATCATGCATTTGATGAAATACTTTGTACCATGCATAGACCCAGCAATCCCCCTTCCTCTGGGAACATACCAGAGAAACTCAAATCACTCTATAAAAAAAGATACCTGTACCTGCAGCACTATCACAATAGCAAAAAACATAGAACCAACTGTACTGCCCATTGAACATGAACTGAATAAAGAAAATGTGGCACATATACACAATGGAATATTATGCAGCATAAAAAAATTATTGACTTTGTAGCAACTGGGATGGATTTAGAGTCTATAATACTCAGTGATTTATGATAGAAAAAAAGATCTGAGTTCTACATGTACTCACTCATAAGGAAACCCCGAACGTTTATCATAATACTGTAAGAAAGAGATTGGCGCCAGGCTCGGTCACTCAGCCTGTAATCCCGCGCCTTGGGAGGCTGAGGTGAGTGGATTGCCTGAGCCCACAGGTTCGAGACCCGCCTGGCCAACTTGGCGAGACCTCAACTCTACAATAAATAAAAAACTAGCTGGGCGTGGTAGCGCGTGCCTGTCGTTGGAAGGCTAAGGCGGAAGGATCGCCGGAGCCCAGCAGGTCGAGGCTGCGGTGGCCGGGAGCGACCACTGCACTCCAGTCTGGACGACAGAGTGAGACTCCAACTCAAAAAAAAAAAAAAAAAAAAAAAGAAAGAGATTGGCAGTAGTGGGACACGGCAGAGGTGGGATAAGGCCAAAACAACAATAAGGGAACCCAAAATTTACCTGTAGAATGACCACTTACGTACCTAACCCTGAATTATACCCCACATCCTTAAGAAACAACAAAAAGTATGGCACTGGACTTAAAGAATGGTTACTAATAAGGAATCAAACCATTTTGTGGGTTTCAAATAGTAAAATGCAGTTTCAAAAAAGTGACAATTTTTTAAAAATTTGATTTTGATGGTGGTATATCACCAACTTATCATCAAATTTAAGAGATGAATCCTAAATTTACTTCTTTTCAATTTTATTTGATTTTCTAAAAAAGCAAGACTCATGTGACTCCATCCAAAAAGAAAACATGTAACTCTTTGTGCAATTCACTGTATTAAATTTGTACAATGAGTTATACTTAGATAGAATTTAAACATACACACACACACACACACACACACACACACACACGAATGTCATTTAAACTCTGGACTTTTCTCTGAAACAAAATTCTATCTTGTAGAGTAATCATGATCCCAGAAAAAACAAATGAGGAAAAGTCCCCCTGTAAGTTATATATGTGTACATCCACTGAATAGCAATGCTACTAAATACCATTTACAGTTTTTATCTTGTACTTTTAGAACCTAGAACATGCCTAGTACACAGGTCCTTGCTGAATTTTTTTTTCTTTGAGGCAGGGTCTCACTCTGTCACCCAGGCGATCATTCTACCTCAGCCTCCCAAGTATCTGAGACTACAGGTGTGTGCCACCACACGCAGCTAATTTCTTGATTTTTTTGTAGACAAGACCTTGCTAAGTCACTCAGGCCAGTCACTGGGCTCAAGTGATCCTCCCTCCTGGTCTCTCAAAGTGCTGGAATTACAGGTGTGAGACACTGCATCCAACCCCTTACTGAATGAATTAATGTGTAAATTAACAAAAGATATTTAAGTAATAAGAATGCATTTCAAGCTGGTAAAGTATTTTCATATATTACCAGATTTACTATCTATATGGATCTATAAAATGAGCAACAAAACATATGTCTTCAGGTGGACTATAATTATTCATTAAATAAAATTATTACCCCTGCCAAACAATCAGCCCTTAGCAACATACAACTTTACAAGATACAAAAGATATTTAAAATGTGTCTAATGAAAAGATCAGCTAACAGAAATAATATGATCCTTTTTCAAGTCCCCATTGAATAATGCAAAAAATAAAATGCTCTTGCCCTTTCTTTTTGCCTTCAAGGCCTTAAAAAATAAAGAATGCTACAAAAATTGTTCATCTTCTACTGCACCTACTGTTAGAACAAAGTTATTTTTTAAAAAATGCACTATTAATACATAAAGTGTAGGTTACTTGTAGCCAGCAGTAAAACCTTCAGTTTTCTTTGTGGGTTGCTTTTTAAGAAAGCATAAGGTCTCATCTTATGAGACTTTTTTCTTTTTGAGAAAAAGTCTTCCACTCTGTGTTTTTAAAAAGTCAAACATGTAAGCTAGATATTTTATTAAACTATTTTCATTGAAAAAAATAGATGTGGCTTGTATTAGCACACGTCCTTTGATTCAGTAGCATTTCAATAAGTTACTAATGCCAGGTTTAAATATTTACTGCCATAATTATTATTTGCAAAATGTCATATATGTCAATTACAGATTACTTTTTTTGTTTTTTTTTACTTTTGAGATAACAGTCTCATTGTTGCCCAGGCTGTAGTTCAGGGGTGTAATCATGGCTCTCTACAGCCTGTAACTCCTCGGCTTAAGTGATCCTACCACCTCAGCCTCTTGAGTAGCTGTGACTACCCTGCCCAGCTAACTTATTTTTAATTTTTGTAGAGACAAGGTCTCATTGTGTTGCAAGGCCGTTCTTAAACACTTGCACTCAAGCAATTCTCCCACCTCAGCCTCTCTAAGTGCTGGGATAACAAGTGAGTGAGACACTGGACCCAACCTACAAATGACTTAAGCACAAGAATGACACCAAATTATATACAAAGTCATACAGCAATGAACTATGCAGCACTTTTAAACTGTAAAATGCATTTTAAAGAATTATTGCTTCACACAACAGATTTTATTTTTATTTTTTATTTTTATTTTTTCGTTTTTTTTTCAGTTGGAGTCTCATTCTATCGCCCAGACTGGAGTGCAGTGGCCGTTCCCGGCCACCTCAGCCTCGACCTGCTGGGCTCCAGCGATCCTTCCACCTCAGCCTTCCAGGTACCTGGAACTACAGGCGCACGCTACCACGCCCGGCTAATTTTTTGATTTACTGTAGAGATGAGGTCTCGCCAAGTTGCCCAGGTAGTTCTCAAACCCGCAGGCTCAGGCAATCCACTCACCTCGGCCTCCCAAAGTGCAGGATTACAGGCTGAGCCACCGAGCCCGGCCACACAACAGATTTTAAAACCCTATTAAACTGTGAAAAATATTTTCTGATTTTTGAATAATAATCTCCTTAAAAATCTAAAATAATACATTCTCTCCTTAAAAATATAAATATACTTATAAAATTCTACAGGCCAGGCAAGATGGTCATGCCTGTAATCCCAACACTTTTGGAGGCTGAGGAAAAAGGACTGTTTGAGCCCAGGAGTTCAAGACCAGCCTAGGCAACTTAGTGAGACATCATCTCTACAAAAGATTAAAAAATTAGCCAGGCAAAGTGGTATATGCCTGTAGTTCCTTCTACTTGGGAGACTGAGGCAGAAAGATCATCTGAGCCCAGGAGGTTGAGGCTATGGTGAGTCATGATCAAGCCTGTGCACTGCAGCCTGGCTCACTAAGTGAGAACCTGACACAAAACAAAACAAAAAAACCCCAAAAATCTGCATTATACAATTTAAAAGTATCAGAAATTCTTAAGGGCTCTAAAGATTTCTATGAGCCTTTGCTTTAGGTAGGCATATATATGCACATACATATACAAGTATATGCATATACATGAAATAAGCCTTACCAGAGAGCTTAGTGACAAAAATCTTTTAAGAACAATATATATGTATATATAGTAGCACACATTATTGAAACTATAATATCTAAACTCACCTTTTTTACTAAGATCAATAGCAGCTTCTAAAAGCACTTCTAATTCCCCTTTTGGCAAGACAGGAACCACCCATCGAGGCCTGAGGATTCATATAAAATAAAAAGAGGCTTTATTGGTTCTGCATACTAATGAAACAATACAAATAAGTTTTCTACTATAATTACTTTTACTATGAAAAAGTGAAAAAACCTGACTATACCATACTTACCATAAGCACTTATTAAAAGAGATTAACAAATCATCTACCTGGTAGAATACAGTTATCTATTATATCTACATAGAGAATTTAAGGCACTGTCATATGAGATACAGATATGGCAGAAAATTCTTTTAATAGCTTTCATAGAATTCTAAAACTAAATTATTCAACTATCTATTAAATATATACCTGCTGTTAGTAAGAAAGTGCTCTTTTGAGGTTAATATTAGTAAGAAGACAGTGTGGCAAACTTGTTTTAGTCTTCTTCATAAAGACAAAAAAAAAAAAAAGAAAAGAAAAGAAAAGAACAAAAGTCCCAAATTTCCCCTCAATTCACCTTAACATGACACTTATCAACTTTTCCTGAAGATTATCAGCTACGCATCTCTAAACCTATTGTCCTAAGTATATTCCTGCATCAAAAAGCAATGCAGAAGGCCTCTATACATTCCTATATTAAAAAGTAATGCAGAGGTCATCATACACTCAACTAGATACATTCTTTAGTTTCACAAAAAGTTCAGCATTCTGGGACTATATCCACTGACTGATTCACCACTCCCAAGACAGAACTTTCTTTTTCTGTCCATTTATCCCTAAACTGAGAGACAGAAAAATGGCAAATAACTCTCTTTTGATATTAAAAAAAAAATGCCTCATTACAAATAATCTGTTAGAAGTAAATTGACTCTAACCTTTTGTTACTTTTGTATATAAAAAAAAATCTTTCCCCTCTGCCACATATATATACCCAGTTCTCTAGTCTTTTTAAAAAATCTAACAAAAATCAACAGCTACCAAACAAAGAAAAAACAACAATATAATCCTTACTCTGCTGTAGAAATCGAAATCTCATAATTGAGGAAATTTCTCTGGAACTTTGTACACAGTTCATATCAAAGAAAAAAATAAAGTTCATAAACACTCAAAAGAAAGCAAGCACCTACCTATATATGTCTAGGCTAGAACAACACCAAAAGGTAATATAGCACCATTAATCTGAAACTTTATTCATATTGTTTAAAGTTAATTTTTAAGCCCACACAAATGCTTGCATTGAGAACAATGAGTTACAGTATTTGGCTATTGGTTAAGACTAGTAAGACTTTGAGACACTGCAGCTTACTATTTTCTTTTTCTAATTTACCACCAGTTGTAATGCTGGTAAGCAAGCAGTTTGGTTTTTCCAGTTCATTACATCCATTAACAAAACAAATCCAAATAAACACACCTGTTGATCATGTAATCCAACTTTGCCAAGTCAGTATGCGGAAATTCAGGCTCCTCATCTTCAGGTTGTGTTGGAGCATGACCTTGACCTTGCTCATGTTGGGGAGTTGCTGGGGAATTCTCATTAGAAGAATCAGGTGATGAGGCCTTCATTAAAATATAAATATTATAGACTTACATTTCTATAACATGTATAACATTAAGTAATTCAGATATAGGCACAGATTAAGTAAAAATATGTTTTTAATTGTCTACATATATCTCCAAATAGTTAATAAAATGAATTGCTTTTTTTGGTCAACACAGAAGTATTTTTCCTCATATTAAGAATCCTTTAAAAATTAACTCGTGGTTACATAATACTGCATAACTCAATCAAGTTAAAGTCAGAAGACATTTGTCTTTGCCAAGTTTACTGTTAATATAAATACAATCATTATGAACCTTAAAATTATAACTCTTTAGGCTAAATTTCAATATCTTTTTAAAAATTTTATTGTATTTTAATTTCTAACAGGTCTCATTCTGTCACCCAGGTTAGAGTGCAGTGGCACGATCATAGCTCACTGCAGCCTCAACCTCCTAAGCTCTGGCAATCCTCCCAAGCTCAGGCAATCCTCCCATCTCTGTCTCCCAAGTAGAGACTATACGTGCATATCACTACACTCGATTAATTTTTGTTGTTGTTGTTGAGACAAGGTCTAACTTTGTTGCCCAGGCTGATTTCAAACTCCTGGACTCAAGAAAGCCTCCTGCCTCCGCTGATTATGGGCATAAATCTTTGCACCCAGCTCAATTATCTTCTTAAGGATAGGAAACTGAAAATAAAATCACTAAATCAACAAGGTAAACAATTTCCTTTGAAGGATATTTATATATCTATTACCAAACTCCATTCTAGAATGTTAGCACTAATATACACTCACCCTCACGTGTACTTTCATGTTTATTTCACAGTGTTCTTGCTAATTCAATTTCATATGTATTTTATTATATAGTATGTTTAAGTCTATTCTGTAGGAACATTCTTTTTTTAGCTTTTCTTTTTACTAAATATAGATTCACAATAAGTTCTAAAAAAAAAACAAAACCCCAGAAAAACAAAAAAAGCTCTATATCTCTTAACAATAACCATGAACTTTTTCTAAAAATTTCCTCTGAAAAGTTCCCATTGCTATAAGCTTTCTTCTTTTTGACTGCTTCTCTTCAGAGAGACCCACAAAAAAAGCAATGAAACAATTCCAAACATAACAGAATTAACGCCTTATCATTAGAGAAGCCAACATATTTAATTTAAGCAACATATAAATCTTATTCTTCACAAATATCAATTATCTTTTAAGAATACTAAATTGAAAAGTATGTTTGGAAAAAACTGTGTAGAATTGGCTTTATTTCACATACCCACAGAAAATAGTCCATTGAAAACCAGTATGAACAAAGTAGAAGATCAATAAATCATATGTATCTCTGAATTCAATCGTCTCTATGAGTGCATTAAAATCACCAACTCTACTTTGCCCAAAGAGAGAATAATTACATCCTCTAATAAATTGAAAGGTAATCACAATATGAATAAGTTTTCAGATAAACGATGCTATTACGAACCTTTGTTGTATTTCTGTTCTAGCTCATACAGGTAAGGATACCGTGGGAAAGAAAGAGTGATGTAGATCAATTCTGTGGCGGAAGTTAATTGTCATGTCTTGAAGACACTCAAGTAAGCCACTATAGAAATGGATCCCTCACAGTTGCAGCCAAGCTGTCAAATAAATATACTCCAAGCTAACATGCTGACCACAAACTCACAAGAGATACTAAATCAAATCATCACACCTGTACTGTTCCCAAATTCCCAATTCGTGAGATTACGAATTTTGTTTAAAGTTTCCAAAAAATGAGGGAAAATAATGAACATTAAAATCTCTTAAATTAACATCTAAAATAATTTCAAAAGTCTAACTAGCAAGTATAATGGGAAGATGACAAACTATTTTAATAATCCAAAAGAGGACAAGAGGAAAAAAAGCAGTATGAGAGAAGGCAAAAATTTATTTTTAAAAGAGTATTAAACAGACCAACTAAAAGAATAAAACAACAAGGAAACAGGTTATAAAATAAAGAAAATATGAATAGACTAGTCCCTTTCTCTCTGCAGGGAATACATTCCAAGATACCTAGTAAATGCCTGAAAGCACAGATACTTACAAGGTATGGAACACTAACCATACTTTGTTTTCTGTCTCCATACATACCTATGATAAAGTTAAATTTATAAATTAGGCACAGTTAAGAGGCTAACAACAACAATTAATGCATTAGAAAAATTATAACAGATTGGGCGTGGTGGCTCATGCCTATAATCCCAGAGCTTTGGGAGGCCAGAGGAGGAGAACTGCTTTAGCCCCAAAAGTTCAAGACCAGCCAGGGCAACATATGAGATCTTATCTCTAAAAAAAATCAGTGGGCATGGTGTTACATGCCTACAGTCACAGCTATTTGGGAGAATGAGGCGGAAAGATTGCCTGAGCCCAAGTCAAGGCTGCAGTGAGCCATAATTGTGCCACTGTAGTTCAGCCTGTGTGACAAAAAGGAGATTCCGACACAGTAATAAGAACAACATATTGTAATAAAAGTTATAGATATCAGGTCTCTCTCTCTCCCCCTCTGAAAATATCCTATTGTACTACATGCATCTATTTTTGGACCCTATTAACTGAAACCACTAATTGAAATCTTGATAAACAGGGACTACTGAAGTTTAAATATAGGACGTGAAGAGATGAAGATTTTTTTTTAAATGGAAATTTCGAGTTTCATGACAGGAGCTTGTCACTCTAACAAAATAAGTAAAAATCTTAATAAACTGAAAATTAACAAATTTTCCTGGATCATTTGAGAATAATGATCACATGAAAGGTGCTACTATTAAAACTGAAAGACTGAAATGCAAATATAGAGAATTACAACTGAGTAGGAGAAAGGTCATTATATAATTACAAAAGAGTCAATTTACCAAGAAGAGATAACAATTATAAATACATACACACCAAACATTAGGACTGCTACATTTATGAAGCAAACATTAACAGAATAGAGGCAGAAACAGTTCTACAATATTAGTCAGACACCTCAACACCCTACTTTCAATAAAGGGTAGGACAACCAGACAGAAGATCAGTAAGGAAAAAGAATCTTACACAGCACTCAGAACTGGACCTAAAAAACAAAAAACAGAACACTCAACACAACAGCAGCAGAATACACATTCTTCTAAAGTTTATACGGAACATTCATTAGGATATATCAGGATTCAAAACAAATCTTAACATATTTAAGAAGACTGCAATCACACAGAGCAACTTTTCAGGTCACAATGCAATGAAACTAAAAGTCAACAGAAAAATAAACAAAATTTCACAAATAAGTAGAAATTATACAACACATCTTAAACAAACCAAGAATTAAAGTGGAAATTAGAATATTTGAGGTAATAAAAATGAAAACACAAAATATTAAAACTTACATAATGCAACAAAAGCAGTGCTGAGCAGAAACTTTGAACTATATAAAGATTTTTTTAAAAAATATCTCAAATATGGCCAGGCTTGGTGGCGCAGCCTATAATCCCAGCACTTTGGGAGGCCAAGGCAAGTGGATTGCCTGAGCCCGTGGATTTGAGAACAGCCCAGACAACTTGGCAAGACCTTGTCTCTACAATAAATTAAAAAATAGCTGGACATGGTAGTGTGCGCCTGAAGTTCTGGCTACTTGGAAGGCTGAAGGGGAAGTATCGCTAGAGCTCAGGAGGTCATCACTGGGGTGGCGATGAGTGTGCTCCTGTACAGCCTGGGTGAGACTGAGATTCCAAATTAAAAAAAAAAAAATCTCAAATAAATGATCTAAACTTTCATTTTAAGTAATTAGAAAAAAATAACTACAGTAGTAACATAGATTATAATACTGTATTTTTACTGTATTTTTTCTATGTTTAGACACATCCCACTTTTTACTATGTTATAAGTGCCTACAGTATTCAGTACAGTAACCTACTATACAGGTTCGTAGCCTAAGAGCAATAGGCTACACCACAAAGTCCGGGTTTTCCTTAGGTATATCACTTAGGTTTGTGCAAGTACAACACTGAAATCACCTCACAATACATTTCTCAGAACATAGTCCCTTTGTTAAGCAATACATGATTTTAAAACCACAGTTAATAAAATATAAATAACAGAGATTAGCATAGGGAAAAACAAAACAGAGTAGAAAAACAGAAGAAAAAAAAACCAGTTAAACCAAAATTGGGTTCTTAAAGAAAGATGCACAAATTGCCAAACCTTTAGCCAGATTGACTAAGAAAAGGAGAAGATTCAAATAACTAATATTAGAAATAAAAGAAGGGACATAACTATAGATTTTATAGAAATTAAAAGGATTATTAGTGAGTCCTGTGAACTACTGTATCCTAGAAAACTAGCTGAGCTAGATCAAAGGACAAATTCCAAGAAGCACATAACCTACAACACCAAGTCATGAAGAAACAGAAAAATCTAAGATCTAAATAAAACTTCTGGGGAACCACACAAGAGTAGGAAAACCTAAACTGTAACTGATGAATTCCTGAATACTCATTTTGGAAACTACAGAAGTTCAAACTTCCGGAGATACCCAAACTTAGAAGGATGCACACATTTCTGTGAGTTTTGCCACTAGGAGTTGTACTAAGTTTTCACTATGAAGATAAAAAAAAAAATCCCTTGCACTTCTAGGAGGGAGAGAAACAAACTAGTCTTTCTGAAATATGCCAGAGCATTCTGCAACTTAACAAGCATGTCCTAGAAATAAACTGTTTTATCTAAGCTATTTGTGTTTATTTAGTGCCTAAGTATCCTAATGGAAAGGAAATATCCAACCTAGCCTGGTATAGTCTTCTACATGGAAGAATGGAAAAGCCCAGGTTCAGCTCCTTATATCTATCTGGTCCCACCTAAGGCTAGGAAGGGACTGATCAGAGAATCACTGATGAATGTGACAGCACAGAGACACAGGTTTACTAGCATACTGAGACTTAACCATAAGATTACAGATTGCTTCCCCTACCCCATGCTTTATCAGTACATTACTAAAGGCTTTCTTCTAAAGTTCCTTTTTACACAGTACATTACATCCACCTTTCAAAAAAAAAAATTTTGTTTTTGAAGAGACAGAGATAAGCATCAAAATCAGACTTAGATAAAGTAGAAATGCTAGATTTATCAGGCTGGAAATGTGAAACATCTGCATTTAATACATAAAGTATTATAATGAATAAAGTAAGCAACAAGAGAGAAAAGATGAGGAATGGAAGCAGAGAGTTGGAAATTCTAAGGGAGAATAAAAATGAAATGTTAGAGGATGAAAAACACTGAAACAGAAATGAAGAATGCCTTTGAGGAGCTCATTATAACTAGACTTCCAACACTGAAAACTACAGATAGAAAAAGGCTGAAAGGGAAACAATACTCAAAAGTTTGTGAAGTAGAAATAGCAGGAAAAAAAAAAAAAAAAAAGGAACAGAAGCAATATTTGAAGCAATGATTACTATAAATTTCCCCTAGATTAATGTCATTCAACAAGTCACAGATTCAGGAAGATCAGAGAACACAAAGGTAGATAAAAGAGAAAAAAAACAAACAAAATAAACAAGACATTATATTTAAACTGCAGAAAACAGTGACGAACTTTGAAACAAGCCACAGGATAAATATACCTTACTTAAAGAGAAACAATGATAAAATTACTGGACTTTGTTAAAGACATCATGTCAGCAAGAACACAGAAGAATAAAATATTTATAAGTTCTGAAAGAAAACCACCACCAAGATAGAATTCTGTATCCTGCAGAAGTATACTTTCACAAATGAGGAAGAAATAATACTGAGTGACCTCTCACAGAAACAAAAAACTGAGTATCACATGTTCTCACTCATATAGTAGACCTTGATCACCCAACGTATTACCACAAGAAAATGACTGACAGTGGTGGGAAAGGATGGGGGGGTGGGAGGGATAGGGGAAGCAATTAATGGCAGTAAATACCTGTCTGGGGATGGGGGGACACTTCTTACAAACAAGGGTGCCTGAATGAGACATATTTGTGTACCTAACCCTTAAATGTACCCCTCAATATCAAAATAAAAAAATAAAAAATAAAAATAAAATATAAAAAAATCTGTAGATAGATTTCAGTAGTATGGATATTTTAACAATATTTATTCTTCTTATCTGTAACACAGGATATCTTTCCATTTATATGTGTCTTCAATTTCTTTTTAATGTCATAATTTTCAATGTATATATCTTTTACCTTTTTGGTTAAATTTATTCCCAAGTATGTTATTATTTTGATACTTCTGTATATGGGAGTTTCTTCTTAATTTCTTTTTTAGATAGTCTATGTCCATGTATAGAAATACAACTAGTTCTTATGTGTTGACTTTGTATTTTGCATCTTTATAAAATTTATTCATTAGTTCTGACAATTTTTTGGTGGAGTCCATTCGATTTTCTCTATATAAGATTTTATATATATCTATTAAATCTATATATATGACAGAGGCAGTTTTACTTTTTTCTTTCTTTTTTTTCTCCTTTTAATTTTTATTTTAAAATTGTGGGGTATAATTCAGGGTGAGGTATACAAATATTCACTGTGCAGGTACCCTTGTTGATAAGGTGTGCCCCCCACCCCAGGCAGATATCGACTACTGTCAATCCCACCTCTCTGCTCCCCCCACCCCCACTGTTTCCCATTACTGTCTACCCTTTCTTATAGTATTACAGTAGTTGTTCAAGGTCCACTTATGAGTGAGAACATGTGATACTCATCTCTATGTTTCTATGAGAGATCACTCAGTATTATAAACTCTAATTCCATCCAGGTTGCTGTGAAGTTCGTGATTTTTTTCTTCTTTATGGCTGCATAATATTCCATTGTGTATAGGTACCACTTTTTAAAAATCCAGTCCTCTTTTGATGGGCAGCATGGTTGGTTCCATGTTCTTGCTATTGTGAACAATGCTGCGATAAACATACGTGTGCAGGTATCTTTTTTATAGAGTGATTTGAGTTCTTCTGGGTATATTCCCAGCAGGGGGATTGTGGGGGTTATATGGAAAGTTGATTTTTAGAACTTTTAGGATTTGCCACACTGATTTCCAGAGGTTGTACTAGTTTCCACTCCCACCAACACTGTAGAAGTGTTCCCTTTTCGCCACATCCTCTTCAGCATCTGTTATTTTTTGAGTTATTGACAATGGCCATTCTGACTGGAGTTAGGTGGTATCTCTGTGTAGTTTTAATTTGCATCTCTTTGATGACTAGTGAGGCTGAACATTTTTTCATGTGTCTGTTGGCTGCTCATATGTCTTCTTTTGAGAAGTGTTTATTCATATCTTTTGCCCACTTTGTAATGTGGCTGTTTGTTTTTTTCTTTTCAGCACATTTGGGTTCCTTATAGATCCTTGATGTTAGGCCTTTGTCAGACATGGAGTTGGCAAATATTTTTTCCCAGTCTGTGGGCTGTTTCCCTGCTCTCTTGTTGGTTTCTTTGGCTTTGCAGAAGCTTGTCAGTTTAATGAGGTCCCATTTGTCTATCTTATCGCTTATGGCCTGGGCACTTCAGGTTTTGATTAGGAATTGGTTGCCAGTTCCAACTTCCATAAGAGTGTCTCCTGCATTTTCTAAGGTTCTTACAGTTTGAGGTTTTACATTAAGGTCTGTGATCCTTTTAGAGTTAATTTTTGTGTATGGGTATAGGTAGGGGTTCTGTTTCAATCTTCTGCATGTGGTCAGCTAGTATTCCCAGCACCATTTAGTGAGTAGGTTCTCCTCTCCCCAGTAGTGGGTGGTGGAGGCTTTGTCGAAGATGAGTTGGTTGAAGAAATTGAGGTTTTGTTTCTGGAAACTCAATTCTATTCCACTGGTCTATATGCCTGTTCTTGTACCAATACCAGGCTGTTCTGATTATTGTAGCTTTATAATAAAGTTTAAAGTCAGGGAGTGTTATCTGAAAAGTAAAGTTTGTCTTAGAAAGTTGCTGTGGTTTTAATGAGTCCCTTCTAAAATTCATGTTGAATTGTACTCCCCATTGTGTTGGTATTAAGAGGTGGGGCTTTTCAGGAAGTGATTAATTTATGCAGGGTCTGCCCTTATGAATGGATTAGTGATTGGAGGAATCTAGTTTAGGTGCTTTGGCCTGTGATGACATAGTACTCAAGGCACCATCTTAGAGGCAGAGACTCAGCAGAGACACCTGAGTTATTTTTATCTTGGACTTTCCAGCCTACAGAACTATGAAAAATTTCCATAATTTATAAATTATCTAGTTTCAGGTATTTTTTTTACAGCAATACAAGTAGACTAAGGCAAAAGTGTTCACATTGTGTTAATGCCTCTAGTATAGTTGGGGTATAAAAAGGGGCAAAGGCTTTGATTATAATAGGAAGGGGTCTGGAGGGACAAGAATGAGAAAAAGGAAGCAAGGCCTATCAAGGTCAGGGCAGGGCTTTGGTACAAGCGTGTGATAAGGAAAGTCTCCCCCTCACTCTTTGGATTGCCCCTGTTTTGTGCTGAAAGGGTGTGTCTGTGTAGTGCTGTGGATAAACTGCTGGCACAGAGATATAAAGATATCTGATTGGTGGTAGCAGACTCCAGGGTTAGGGGGAAATAATCTGTGTTATTTCTAGAAACGTGATACCCCTCAGAGACATCTCTTTATTCAGTGCTATAGGTATTAGGTGAGTAATAGACCAGCTTCAGTCCAAATTCTGGATCTTGTCAATATCAGTACATTGCAACATGATTCATATTCTTTGAACACTGTGAGTCCATTCCTTTCCTATACTGGTGACCCTGTATATTGGGATCTGTTTGACTACATCATCATTTTTGAGATCTATGAGGAGAAATAAAGGGTGATCAAATAAAGGCAGAGCCTTTGGGAAGGTAGACTAATGTGACAGTCATGAAGACACATTTTGCAGTTAGAGCCTGAGAAGTCAGCGACAGGGATTCCTCATCTGTGCCCAGGACTCACCTGCTTTCAGGAGACAAATGACCACACAGCAGAGGAGACTGCTGCCGATGGCAGTCTCAGACACAGAATGCTTCCTGGTATTGAGCTGAATCTAGCCTTTGATACCAACACTTTTCATCTACTTCCTGACAAGAGAAATGACACTGTTCTCCCACATTGCTTCAGAAAATAATTAAGAATCTCCTGACTTAACATAATATGATAGCTTTATTTATCTAGGTCAGATAACTTTATGTTGTTCCCTTGAAGAACACAATTTCTTATTTCTCCTATTTGATATTACTTTTTGATATAATGCTTTTGTGTCTTTTGAATTTTTGCTAGAATATTTGATAAATTTAGTAATGTTTTATGGAATTTTGAGTGTTTTCTCTGAATACATGTCTTGGAACACTTCCATTTTAATCCTATACCCAAACTTCAAATTCCACTCCAAAATTACTCTAATCCCTTTCACCAGTCTGATATTATTTATTTCCATATAAAGTCTCTGTATGCTTTCCATATAAAGCCTGTGTCCTTTCTGGTCTCTTTTTTCTCTCTTTGGGCTCCTAAGGGAGTGGAAAGGCATGGTGGAAGGAATGGAGTAACCATATGTACACAAGTTCAGGAAAAAACTAGGAGATGCCTAAACATGTTTAGAATTTGAATCTGGTATAGAACTTGTCTTACCACCAGATGGAATTGGGTATGGACAAATGCTTAAGCAGGGACTTGCAGCTGCTGTCTCGCTTACAAGTAACTATTTTAGTAACTACTCTGAAAAATGCTTGCTTTGGAAAAAAAAATTTAAGGAAATTATGGGATGCTCGTTACCACAAATGTACTGATGATCAAATGTCATTGATGTAGATTTCTGTTGTTTAACTTTATAAGAAAGTGTTTTCTCAAATTCTGGGTCAACTGAGGATATGACTGTAAATTGTCTCAGCTAAACTACCAGCATAAAGATATACGGATGTCTCAGGGGCTAGGAAGAAACCCTCCTTCTTCTTCCTGAAGATACTGTACTCTCCCTTTTCAGTGTTAACAGTGACAAGTGAGAAGTGGATTTGCTATACCCCAGTCTAGGGTCTTGATCACACCAGAATATTCTGTAATAGCCAAAGTTCTAAAGACAATCCAGAAAAGCTTTTTTTCTTTCCTGTCCTCAAGATATCTAATTTCTTGATTCTCTAACATCCAGGTGGCCTGCAGGAAAATAATACAGATGTTACAAACAGTGTCCACAGGGAATATGAACGTTTTGGTCAAAAAATAAAAGGAAGTTTGTGCCTAGAAATCCCAGGACCTGATTTTTCCTTATGCCTCATGATCTCACCCACTCCCAGGGGACAAAAAGACTATCTGATAGAGGAGCCTAATACTAATGGCAGGATAGGGGAAGCAAAGGGCTCCTTCCAGCTCACAGGTTGTTTGCATGTGATGTCACTATCTCTACCCACTACCCATGTCCCACAGAATTTGACAGAGATGAAGCCTTTCCTTCACAGAGCACCACTGGATCACTTCAGTTGGGGGAGTGCTATTCTGGGTTTCTATATGTTACTTTCTTTGTATTCTTTCTGAATCAGGCTTAGTTCTCCATCTACAATTTTTTTTTTTTTTTAACAACTATCAAGACAGTAATCACAGGACTAGCCCAAACTAGGCCTTTTGTGTTGGTAACAAAATGTTGAGTTACCTTGTAGGTATAACATAGTCAAAACTTGCAAGTTATGTGGCTGGTGCTTACATAGCAGAAAATTCTTTGACCTCTAATAACATTCATAACTAACAGTTCCTCCCCTCAGAACTAAGAAGACCAGACTTTTTCAGAAGAGAGGAATCTGTTGGCCTGGAAGATCAAAATCTACCTCAGTATATCTTACCATAAATTGACAAATCTGAAGCCTTCCAATCAGACCCTGCCAAACCAGCATTCCTAAATCCTTTCTCTTGCCCTCTGATCCCTTAAAACTTGTCCAGAACTTCAAATTAGCTTGGTCCTGTCATCTTGATGACTGGTTCTCCAAAAACGTATTTCTCTTCTCAAAAGATGGTTCCATACTTATTGTCTTCTGTGTGCATTGGGCAGTGAGTCCATTTGCACAGTAACATATCTTGGTACTCAATGCGGGACCAAAACCTATCTGAGACACTATAGCCCCTTGAATGGGGATTGGAGCTTTTTCACTGACCCTGAGTGATGCCACCTAGACTGGTTTGTCTATTAAAGAAGATTGGCTGGAAAGTCCCTATTCTCCTCCATAATATTGTGAGCTCTCCAAGCACTACTGTCTCTTTTGAGAAAAGAAATTGCTTCTGGATTCAAAGTAATGGAATGAGTACCTCATTAATATGAGCTTACACTTTAAATTATCTTTGGTCTAGGATTGTGGGTTAGAGTCCCATTTTTGTTTAGGATCATGAGTTTGAGTCCCACCCTAGGGAGATCCTGGTTGGGTTATAAGTCCCAGGTTGTAACAACAGCCTCATTAGACATTTATTTAAATTAAGGTCCTTGGACACTGAAGATATAAGACATTGCTTTCTCCAGCCCTTTGAGGGTGTTCCTAGGAGACTAAAAGCCCTGTGGAAGTGTCAAGGTTTTGTTGACCTATGATGTAAAGTGGTTTTATAAGGAAATCTCACCTGAAAAACATACCCTAGTCCCAGGTTAGAAAGAACTCCAATATCTCATCAAGAAGATACATGTAATGGACTGGGCATCCCAACATCCTGAGCAACCCAACACTGACTAGCATTTGAGACCCCTTGACACATTAGAAGGAATATCTGGCCCATTGGTGATTCTCTCGGAAGAAATTCCCAGAACCACCTTATCACAGACCCAAACATTTCCCAAGTACTAGTTCTTGCTCTGGCCGTCTCAGATAAACCACCATACAAAATGGGAAACTTTAATAACATACCTGGCTATAGTCCTTTAGGATGCATTCTTCAAAACTAGCAATGTTTAGTTATAAATTAAAAAGGGGGAAAAAATTGTTAGCACACTTGACCTCAATATTCATTGAGATCAGAGGAAAATTGGCCTGAGAATGTGTTCCTAAACCACAATACTATTCTACAACTGGAACTGTCCTGAAAAAGAGAAAAGAAATGTGATGAGATCCCATATGCACAACCTTGTATGTTCTTGTATCAAAATAATTATTTGCAAGAGAGATGTAAGATCACGATTCAAAGAGATAATCCACATACCCTCATTTGCTGTCTCTTCTAGAGCCTCTACTATATGCTGGAATGCTATTAAAAGTGAACAAAATTAAATATACAAAAAACTATTTCACCAGGAAAAGTAAATATAAAGATGTCTCCAAGCAAAACCGCACTCTTCAATCTGCCTTCCTGCAATTAGAAGAAGAATCTCTGCTACAAATCCCTAAAGAGGTCCTATGAGAACAGGCCTGATTTGGCTACTCAGCGTTTTAAATGGCTAGAACTGGAAATGTTTACTAATAGGACAACTCCATGGACCAAAATCTTTGAAAAGTCAAGTATAGAGTAGTGAGTGATCAGAAAATCTTAAAACTGAGGCTCTCTCATCTAGTACCTCGGCCCAAATGGCAGAATGTATTGCCCTCACACGAGCCCTGCATCTTGAGATATAGAAAAAGGTAATCATTTATACTTACTCTAAATATGACTTTCCAGTAATATATACATGTGGTGCCATATAAAAAAAGAAGAGAGCCGGGCTCGGTGGCTCAGCCTGTAATCCCGCGCCTTGTGAGGCTGAGGTGAGTGGATTGCCTGAGCCCGTGGGTTCGAGACCCGCCTGGGCAACTTGGCGAGACCTCATTTCTACAATAAATCAAAAATGTGCCGGGTGTGGTCGCGCGCGCCTGTAGTTCCAGCTACTTGGAAGGCGAAGGCGGAAGGATCGCCGGAGCCCAGCAGGTCGAGGTTGCGGTGGCTGGGAGCGGCCACTGCACTCCAGTCTGGGCAACAGAGTGAGACTCCAACTCAAAAAAAAAAAAGAAGAAGAGACTTACTAAACACAGAAGAAAAAATTAAACATACAAGAAAGATATTATACTTGTTAGATTCTGTAATGTTGCCAAAATAAGTGACCATAGTACACTGCCCAGGCCACCAAAAGACTGATAGCTAAATAGCTGAGAGCAATGATCTAGTTGATCAGGCAGCTACAGGTGGCCTGGACCTAAAGGTCAAAAACAAAGGCTCAGGCATTTATTCCAAGTATGTATCTGCCCTTACTTTAGCCCTGGTACTCCAAAACAGATATGGAAAGAGCAAAAACAACAAGAATTTCATATTAATACTCAAGACTCAGCAAACAATATAAGACAACTAAAGAAGGCTAGATTTATAATGAACAAGGAATAAGAGTTATCCAGAACATTTGATAGAAAAAGGTATTGCCCACTTACATCAGGAAACTCATTGTAAAAGAGACAATCTGCCATTGGTACAAAAGTTTGTTGTCGGACCACACATGCAAAGGCTATCCAAAAGGTTGTCCAAAGTTGTCTTATTTGTGCTAAAAAATAGTTTAGACAAACAAAACAAAACAAAAAAACAGGACCTCCTCCAATAGTCAAAGGAGTTCAAACCCCAAGGAACTGAGCCAGGAGAAGAGTAGCAAATAGACTTTGTGGTTATGCCAAGAGCTAGGGAACTATAGACACTTGCTAGTGTTAGTAGACACCTTCACTGAATGGGCCAAGGCCCTTCCTTGTCAAATGAAAAGGCATTTGAGGTGAGTAAAACTTTACTAAAATACAGCATTCTTTGCTTTAGATGGAGAATTTCAATTCAAAGTGACAACAAAGATACTTTCATAGTCAAAGTTACCAAAGAAGTGTCTGGAACTCTTGGGATACAATGGAAATTATATTACGTACCTCTTAGAGGCTCCAGTCCACCAGAAAGACTGAAAAGATGAACCATACCTTAAAATAGACAATCACCAAAGTGGGCCCACAACATTTTTCAACCAGTAACACTTGTAAACCCCTAACTGATATTAAGTTACTTTAATAAAAGAAAGAAAGAAAGATCAAAAGGGATCCTGGATTTCCAAATAAATGAAAAACCATTCCTAACTTTAAAACCAGTTTCCACATGACCAAACTGGGAGGCCAGAAATAGACAGCAACTACTAGACCAGACCAATGTTAATTTTACCTAATTGTTACCTTGTCAAACACACTATTCTACACTCTGTAATTATTCATCCCTACTGCCTTTAACCTCAAAAAAATTACTCAGGAACTGTGATTCCTCCCTTGGAGAAACCAAGAGTTTCTTCTGATCCTTTTCTTTCTGCAAGCCTATTTCCTTTGTTTTAAATACCCCCTATTTTCCTTTACCATATCCTTTCATTTGTTCTAACCTCAACATAAAAAGATAATTCCTTGATAAAAAATATCCCAATGCCTAGCTACCTCAAAAAATTGATCTAAATGTTAGATATGTCATCCAAAACTTTCATCTGCACTTGATCATGCTGACTTCCTTGTTATCCCTGTGACAAATTTCTCTAATTTGTTAAATTTTACAGTGACCTATTATCAAAAACCCACAGGTATAACCTGTTGGGCCAAATTGACTGATAGGAACGTCAGTTCCTCTTTATCCATTAACATCCCCCACAAAGATACCTATGCTAACAGTTAAAAAAACAGCAAGAAGACAAAGTGACCTGTGCCCATGTAAACCAGACATTGACTAACAAAGGGAAAGTAATTATCTGTTGACTTAACCACACCTACTTTCCACTTCCTGCTTTCTACCCACCCTCTGGTTGGAGAGAGATATACTGACCCATCCTCAAACTACAGGTCTATACAATTATGTCAAAATTTTATTTTAAAAAATCAAGTATACTTTCAGTGATCACACACTCCCCTAGGAGTTTGCCATTATTCACTGATCCCTGGTTTGAGCATGTCCTAAATAAAATTTCCAAAAATAAGAACTTATGAAGAGGAACCCCCAAAAATCCATAATTATTTTTTGAAGGGTGGGCCCCTTGGAGTACAGGCTTTCCCCGCTAAACTAAACTAAGTAATTGTTCAAGGAACCCATAGGTATCAGTGTTTCAGCTAGCATTGTTATGAGAGGCTGCATTCAGCTTCAGTGAATTTTTTTCTTCTTTGGAGATTCTTTCAACACTTTGCCTATTTCATGATTTACCAGAGAACCTGCCCACACCACGCTGAGGGTTCAGCAGTTTTTGACCAAAAATGGCATGACCTCCATGTACTACACTCCTTATTCACCCGATTTTGCACCAAGCAACTTTTTGGTTTTTGTTTCCCTGGGTGAAAAAATTCCTCAAAAGGAAATATTTTGCTGATGTGGAAGAGTTGAAACAAAAAACAGAAGAAGCACTAAAAGGCATCAAAACTGATGAGTTCAAAAACCACGTTGAGCAGTGGACAAAACGTCTCAATTGTGTGTTGCATCAAATGGAGAGTACTTTGAAGGTGACTGACATTTAAATATTTAAGAATAAATATACAATTTTTTATAAATAAATTCTGGGGTTTTTTTGGTTCTCCCTCGTATATGCTACCAATATGTCTGGTATCCCATATCCCCCCTCAGAACACATATTTGTCTGTGAAACAAGTGGCCAGCTCTGGGCTTATAAATGCCTTGACAGCTGGTGCTCAAGAGATGTCTCCTAATTAGGGAACCTAGTCACTCCTTTTTTTGTCCATAACATTAGTGATGTTTGGCATTAGACTAACACCATAAAACTGTTTACATGAACCAAGAGATCTGTGATAGATGTTATCCCAGATAAATATTTACCAGGTGGCCTACCAGATGGTGTAGGATATTTCTTAGACAAATTCTGTTGCCCTAGTTGGGAGTTGCTGCTCATAAATATATGATTAAAAACCTTTCCATCACCCTGAAAAAACTAGCCATTGAGGCCACATTGGCCATAGCGGCTCAACAGAGAGGACTAGATTCTTTGGCTAAAGAAATACTAGGTAATAAAATTACTCTAGGTTATATACTGGCTAAACAAAGAGGTATTTGTGCTGTGACTAATACATCATGCTGTGTTTACATAAATGCTTCTGCAAAAGTTGAGACCCATCTAAATTAAATTACACAAAAAGTCACTTGACTCCATCAAGTGTCCCCTAACAAATCTAGATATGTTTATAAACCTGTTTTCACAGATTTCATCAGGAATAAGTTCTATTATCTTTAAATTTCATTTTATTATAGAGATGTGGAGTAAAAGTGAGGATTAACTA